>PVJS01004330.1:50726-69787 GCA_004027185.1 Glis glis
TGTGTGTGTGTGTGTGTGTGTGGTACTGGGGATTGAACCCAGAAGCATTCTACTTCTGAACTACACCCCTGGCCCTAATTTATTTTTATTTTGAAACAGGGTCTCGCTAGGTTGATGAGAGTCTCACTACTTGCTGAGGCTGTCCTTGAACCTGTGATCCTCCTGTCTCAGCCTCCCAAGTACAGGCATGCATCACCACGCCAGCTTAACCATGGTTTCACTTACACTATTATGAAAGCTAATCATCTCTTACCTTTTTCTTTTCTTTGGTGTTGGGGATAAAACCCAGGGCACTCTACCACTGAGCTACCCAGAGCCAATCATCTGGTACTTTAAGTTCTGCCCTTCTTGATCATCATAGTCTACAGTTAGCATTCTCTTCAGAAGGAAACTGATTTCTGAACTATGCTTTGTGCTATGGTTTGGGTATGGTTTGAAGTATCCCTAAAGAATTCAAGTTTTGGGATCTTGGTCCCTACTGTGGTGGTACTGAGAGGTGTGAGACCTCTAAGAGATGGGGTGTAGAGGGAGGTCCTTAGGTCACTGGGGTGCTACCTTTGGAAGGGACCAAGGTAGCTCTTGTGGTACCCTTGAGCTCTTGTGAGAGAAAGCTGTTATAAGAGTAAGCTCAAATCCTGACTTATTCTCTGACTTTCTGTTTTGTGATGTGATCTATTCCTCCTGAATGTGCTTCTGCCATGATGCCATGTGGTCCTCACTAGAGCTGAGCCAATGCCAGTGCCTTGCCCTTGAATCTTCAAGGCTAAATAAACCTGTTTTCTTCATAAAGTTAGCCTGCCTCAGGTACTTCGTTATGGTAATGAAAAGCAGATTAATATATAAATTGGTACCAGGAGTGGGGTCATTGTCATAACTATGCCTGAACATGTGGATGCAGCTTTGGGATTGGGTGATGAGCAGAGATCAAAAGAGTTTGAAGGAGGAGGCTTAAAACAAAACACCCTGAAGGCTATCAGCAGAGTTATGAGACATTCTGGTGAGGGCTTAGAAGAGGAAGAGTCTTAGGGAACTAGACTCAGATTGAAAATATGACTGGAAACTGGATAAAGGACCATCACTGTTACACAATTGTAAAGAACTTGACTGCACTGAACCATGCCCCAAGACTTTGTGGAAGGCTGAAATTAAGATTGATGGACTAGTTTATTTGGCAAAAAAAAAAAAAAAATTGAAAACAACAAAGCATTCAGGCTACAGCATGGGTATTACTGGCTACTTTTACTCAGACTTACAGTGAGAGTTGGGAAAATAAGGAAAGAGTGGAAATATTTGAAAAATGTGCAACCTGGTCAGGAAGGATCAAAGAAAAAAGTTTAAGCGTGTAGCCAAGGAGGGCTCAGCAGAGGGTCTGCTTGCTTAAAAAGATCAGCAGGGATGGGCGTGCTGGCACATGCCTGTAATCCTAGGAGGTGGGAGGCTGAGACAGGAGGCTTGCAGGTTCAAGGAAAGTTTCAACATAAAGACTCTCAGCAACTTAGTGAGACCCTGTTTCAAAACAAAAATAAAATAGGGCTGGGGGTGTAGCTCAGAGATAGAATGCCTGTAGGTTCAATCCTCAGTATCACACACACACACACAAAGATCTGTAGGAATGTTAATCATCAGGACAACTGGAAAAAGGCCTTGAGGACATCTCACAAAGCTTCTAGGACATACCTCCCATCACAGGCCCAGACACAGCTAATGACTGTGGTAGACCTTTTGGGTTTCTACATGGTGCTGGTTCTACAGCTGTGCAGAATGCAATACTTCTGGGATCATGCTGGCTTCAACCAAGATTTCAAAAGAAAGGCTGGAAGGCCAAGCAGAAATTTGCTGTAGGGTCAGAGCCTCTGTAGGGAATACTTGTCAGATGTGTCAGATTGGAGCCCATGTGAGAATCCCAGAAAGATAGTAACTAGGTAATGTGTCACACCCATCCAAGAAAGTTGCCAACATTAGCATGCAGTCATGTAGGCTGAGACCAGCAAAACTGTAGGGGTAGGAATGCTCAGGTCTTGCGGGCCTACCCCCTTGCAGTAGCATACACAAGATGAGGGACTTGGTGCTTTATGACTCAATGTCTGCTCTGCTGGTTTCTGGTCTTGCTTTTGGGGCAAGTCCCCCTTTCTACTTGCCTATACTTCCCTTTGGGGTGGGAATGTATAGTCTGTGGCTGTCCCGCCACTGTACACTGGAAGTAGATAATTTATTTTGATATTATAGGCTCACGCCTGGAGGAGTTTGCCTTGAGTCTCAGATTTATACTTTTGAATTAATGATGGAATGAGTTAAGACTTTAGGACTATTTGGGATGGAATGATTGTATTTTGCACTGTTGAGAAGTATACGAACCTTGGGAGCCAAGGGTAGGATACTTGGTCAGGATGTGTCACCCAAGGTTTCATGTGTTAAAACTTAATTCCCACTGTGAAGCATTAAAAGGGAAGAAACTTAATCCCACTATGGTGATTAGAGTTGGCACCTTTGGGAAATGATTAGGATTAGATGAGATTGTGAGGGTGGAGCCCCTATCATTGAATAGTACTGGCTTTATAAAAAGAGGAAGAGACCAGAGGGACAAACACACAGGTGCTCTGTCTCTTGCCATGTGAAACCCTACATCTCCTTGGGACTCTGCCAGCAAGAAGGCCATCATTGGATGTGGCCCCTCAGCCTTGGACCTCTATGAGTCAATGACATAAACCAATTTTCTTTATAAAGTAGTCTTCCTTAGGTATTTTGTTATAGTAATAAAAACAGACAAATATACTTTATATTTTTAGTTAATCCTTTTACCTGTTACATTTCACCTCCTTATCTATACTGTAGTGTTTCTTTAGGACAGAGAGTGGGTCTCACAATTTTTTGTAGCTACACAGTATGTGGCCCAAAGCCTTCATATAAAGATATAGGTATTTAACAAATAGAGCCGGGCATGGTGGCACATGCTTGTAATCCCAGTACTTGGGAGGCTGAGACCAGAGGATCTGGGTTCGCGGCCAGCCTCAGTTACTTAGTGAGGCCCTCCGCAACTTAGTGAGACCTGTTTCAAAATAAAGAATAAAAACTAGGGGTGGGGGTGCAGCTCAGAGGTAGAATGCCCCTGAGTTCAATCCCCAGTACTGCAAAAACAAAACAAAAAACAAATAGGGTTTCTGGTTGTCTTAGAGATAAAAAATCTGAACAGTTTGCTTGAACCTGGATCCCAAGGTTATTTTAGTGAAAAAGCAAAAATATAGAAAACAAAGTATTTCCATTTATTATTCTTTACCAAGTTCTCCTAGTCAAGGTAGAAGGCCTTCAAATAATCAAATTTAGAAATAATCTTAATTGATTAGTTTATCTTGCTGAAATTATTATTCTGCTTTTATGGTAATTCCTTTCTTTCAATAGATTATAAATTCCTTAAAGATAGAGTCCTTACTTTCTAATCTCTCTTTATCAGCACTATCTATGAGTGTACTTTATACATAGTAAGGTGTTTATTAAATCTTGGCCATAAATATAGACAGAGAAAATGAATCTGGTTCACTTATTAGAGGAAACTCTATATGGTAGTAAACGAACAACGAGATAAATGGTGGTACAATGTACTGAAATGTGATAAGAGGGGAAGAAACAGGTTAGGGTGATGGGAAATCATGACACTAGTTTGGGACATGTTAAACTTACACATACGGCCGGGCGTGGTGGTGCACGCTTGTAATCCCAGTACTTTGGGAGGCGGAGACCGGAGGATCCGGGTTCGCGGCCAGCCTCAGCGCGTATGCGCGGCGCGTGCGCGCGCGCGATCTCTCTCTCTCCTCTCTCCTCTCTCTCTCTCTCTCTCTCTACCTAGTGAGGCCTTCCGCAACTTCGTGAGACCCGGTTTCAAAATAAAGCATAAAAAAATAGGGCTAGGGGTGTAGCGCGGAGGTAGCATGCCCCTGGGTTCAACCCCTGGTACCACAAAAAAAAAAAAAAAAAAAAACTTACACATACAATGGGAGGAGACGAGGAGGCAGTTCATTATATAAATCTGGGGCTTAGGGGACAGGTCAGGGCTAGAGATAAACTTGGGAGTGATCAGTATATAGATGGTTTTCAAAATCACTACACCTGAGTAAAATCACAAGGGGAATGGAGATGGAGACTACACAGTATTGCCTTGGGGTAAAATATTTAGGACTGGGAAGAACAGCATCAGCTCTAAAGGTTCTCTACTGTGTCCAAGAAACCTAGTGAAGAAAGTTTTTCAAAGAGGAGAATGCT
Source organism: Glis glis (assembly GCA_004027185.1). Lineage (NCBI taxonomy): Eukaryota > Metazoa > Chordata > Mammalia > Rodentia > Gliridae > Glis > Glis glis. Next base: position 54,981 of record PVJS01004330.1, read on the forward strand.
TAAATCAAATGCTATCAAGAGAATTAAAAAACAATCTGAGAACTATTAGCTTTGGCAACGTTGGTTGAGTTGGTAACTTTGATAAACAGCTTTGCGGTGGGGTGGAAAACATGAAAGCCTAGTTACAGAGGAATCAGGAGAGAGTCAAAGGTGAATGAAAAGCATAGAGATGATGAGTATACAAAACTCCTTTGAGCATAAAGATGAGCAGAGAAATGGGAAGGCAGACTGAGAAATGCAATTAAGAGAAGCTTTTTTAGGTTTTTAAAATGGAAGATGTGTGGCTGCTGACAGAAATGATCCAGTGCATTAAAAAAAATTATGTAAGAAGAGAAAGGGAATAAATACAGGGACAACGTTCCTAAGGAGGTAAGTGGGAAAGGGAACCAGAACAGAGGCTGGCCACAGACAGAAGTAGGGATAATTCAACTGCTATAACAGAAGGGGAGACAAAGTATTTGATGGTAAAGATGTAGACAGACAGCAGATGCAGTGGTAGAAAGTTTTTTCTTAATTTCTTATAGAATCAGGAAACAAGGTCAACAAATGAGAGTGAGATGAGGAGAGAATAAGTGGCAGAGGTCTGAAGAAACAGGAGTTGTAAAATAATTATCTTGGAATGTGCTGGGGAGCTACTGGGGGTTGGTGTCTTAAAGTAGACTAGTCCATATGGTTGTGCTATTTTCTTTCTTTTTTTGTATGTGTGCTATTTTCTTTAATCCTGTTCAAGTGCTCAGCAGAAGCCCAGAATAGGTAGAAGGCTAGATTTAACCAGTCCATTGAGTTTTGCCAGATGAGTATGATGGAGGGAGAGTGAAAGATGCTGGTTAAAGATGTATGAAAAGGAATGATTATAGTAATAAGCTATGTGAGATCTAACCTGGGTAAGAAGAAAAGTAAGGACACTAGTTAGGTGAAGGAGTGAAAAGAATGACAGACTGACAGTCCTCATGGGGATGAAAGAAAGTTGGACTGATGTCACTAACTAAAAGAAGGTGCTTAAAATTGAGATTTTAGAGGAGGTCAGTTTTAGTTACTGTTACTGTCAAAGTTTTAGACTTGGCATTCAAGATATAATCTAAGAAGTTAAAAGTCATCTTTGATTACCTTTTCCTTATCAATCCACATATCCCAATCTATCAGCATATTATGAGGGTTCTACCTTCAAAACGTATCCCAACCCATGAACTCTCTCCACCACCACCGCACACCCAGCCTTCCTCATTAGTTCTCTTCTGGACTGGTTTTCTGGCATCCACCCACTCATGCTCCACTACAGGCTATCTTACAATAGTAGCCAGAGTATCTTTAAATATGAGGTCACATCACTCCTCCCTTCAAAACACTGTGATGTGTTCTCATCTCACTTGCAGAGAATCAAAATTCCTTACAACCTGATGTTATCCGGCACTTGTTTACCTCTTACTTGATCTGCCGCTCTCTCCCTTGTGCATTTCTGTCTCACTGGCTGCCTTGTTTTCCTTAAGCATACCAAAGCATCCTCTCATCTCGGGGACTTGGAGCTTGCTCGCTAGCCTCCTCCACATACTCTCAGAGGCACTTCTCTTATCCGACGTTCTGTCTAAATGTCATCTCAGAAAGGCTCCCTTTTATCCCCTTACATGTTCCCTTTCTTTTTCCCTGGCGTATCTTTCTTCAGAACACTTATATTTCTTGCCATTATGTTACATATTATTTACTCTTTATCCCCCCACTATAAGGTAAACTCTTAAGGGTAAAGACTTCATCTGTTGTTCACTGCTTAGAACAATGCCTAGAAAACAGCACATAATAGATCTCAATAAACATTTGTTGGATAAATGAATAAATGACTCAAAAAAATACATAGGATCACTTATTTCTTGACTGGAAGATTTCAAAGATTAAAATGAACTTTTCTGATTTTCTGGAAAAAAAAACAAAACCCCATCATATGAGAATTTGATTCATTACTTCTGTGTTAAAAAAAACACATGTAAAAAGAATAACTCTGAGATGTAATAAGCATTCAGTGATTACCTGATCTTTGAGAAATTTTCTGATGTTTCGATGGGCTCGGGAACATTCTGTTAATAAGCTGAGAACTGGAGTTAGACCCTCTCTATAGCTGCTTCCCTACAAAGAAAACCATACATGTTACATTAATTTAGTTTCTAAAAGTATTAATTTCTTTCATGTAACCCAAGCATATGAATACTTTTGGGGGGGAGGGGAACACATCTTAATTACCAAAGTTTAAAAACTATTTAAAAAATTATATTCCTAATAATATTCCTTTTATCAGTTATCATCATATTTACTGTCTAGTTTTGTCCTTCTTTGATTTTCCTTCATTTTCTAGGGTTCCCCCTCACTCAGCCAATGGGCTTAAATGAGGCAAAGGTTTTGGTAACCCAACTATGCTACCCTGCTGCCTTTTAATATAATTACCTGATAAAATGAGTGACAGATCATAAGTAGAAAAGTTGAGGAACAAATTTTTTTAAGATATCTTTTAAAGGTATTATAGAAAGTATTATCAAATTTTTAGGGGATAATTTTTACTTCTAGGACTTATAAAGTACCTACATAGAACAGTAATTTATTTGTCCTTTATTTTTAGGCACTAGTTACAAATTTGGTTTTGCATGAACAAATTTTCAGCATTAAATGAACACAAATATATTCACTAGGTTTCGGTAATTTATCATATATCTCTATATATACCTATATATATATATATATCTATATATAATGAAATGCTTTCCAAAGTAAAATTATGCAACATAAAAAAAGCTTAGATTGAACTGCATGCTCTATGGTCTGTTTGTATACACGGCACATTTACACTCTTTAGGAACATCTTCCCAAGGCTACCATTTTATCAGCCTTACCTTGTCTATTCTCTTCTCCATAAAATTGAGTAAAACATGAATGGCCTCCATATTCATACCATTGTACACCATGGTAGTGTTTTTCAAAACAGTTTCTTTCTCAGCTGTGTTATCACTTGGCAGTTCATCTAGAGTCGTTGCCTCTTGGGCTGTTTCTTCATGGGTTAATGGACAAATGAGAACATCCAAACAAGAGACCGGAACGTTGCTTAAAAGGTTGACTGCATTGCTGAAAAGCAATTTAAAAAAACAATATTTTAATCTGAATGAATAGTCCTTTAAAATGAAACCATAATAAGAAGTTCAGAGGTGACTTTTAGGAGTCAATTAAGATTTTTCTTTTTCAAAATGAGCCATTAATATTACTTGGCATTTACTAAGAGAAAATAAAGAACTGTCTCAAATACACAATATGATAAATGAGAAAGAACAGATGTAAAATGGACAGACACAATCACATGATGTCATGCCACTTACTGAAATGCTAAAATAGGAATTAGTAAGCTTTAATGCCAGCTCTTTATTGTGACAATGCTAGTTTTGCATTTTCTTTGGGGGGGTTAAATCCTTTTGTGGATCCACTGGTGTTTTATTATTTCTTAGATTAAAACCTAAAGCATTTGAGAAGCAATGCATATAAGTAGCTTATCACAGAGACAACAACATTAAAAAACAAATACTGTAGGATTAAGTTTTGTTCTTTCTAGTGTACTAAATACAATTTTTAAGTCATCCCAGTTTTTGTAAGACATTTGCAGGAAAAGGGGAAATGGTGCTTTCTCTCCCTCTTTCATCATCAGATCTCTTTAAATGAGGACAACGTAGCTATTTGTCATCTCTATCCCTAGGCCTTTCTGCTGTTTTAAGAAATACACGAGGCTGGTATGCATACCACTAGGGGGAACCCAAGCCTTGTATTTTGGCCATTCCCTAAAAACCTTGTGGTGTTAGCTCGGTGTACAAGAGATTAAAATGACACTAACAATTTCAAAATTAGACATTTTCTCAATGAGCATATTTTCTTCCATGCATTATTTCCTATTTTTAAATAAAAGGAGAGATAGTGTTCTACGCTAACTGGATCTTAAATGCCTGTGCCTCAGAACTTCCTGATAAACAACAATGGAAAGACAGGCATTACATTTCCTGGTGACAGAGAAGCAGATCTAAAAATAACCACATCCTGACTAAAAATAAACTCTTGCAAATGCAATTTAAAAGTCTAACCACTTGGAAACCAAATTCAGGGCTTAATCCATCTGATGCTGCCTTAATTTTAGACCATAGTAGTCTAAATTTTCATTTAAATTATAGTGATACTCTAAAGAAACAAATCAAATGGAAAAACAGAAAAATAAAAATACCAAGGGTTTTCTCTCCTTTATCCTGATAACTGACAGGTGGCTCTACTTCTCCAAGAACAAATACTTCTTTTCTTTTTATATGATGGAAAAATAAAAATTGGTAAGAAGTCTGTTTAAAAATTAAACAGTGCAAAATAATAAGTGCTAATGTATAGGACATCAAAAAATATGAATCATGAGCAAAACATAATTTAACAAGTCTTCTGGATAAATGGTTCCTGGTAAAATACAAATTCTTTGGTTGTTCTCAAAACCTCCTGCTGCTGCTGCTGCTGCTGCTACTGCTGCTACTACTACAGAAAGTCTCTAATTCTGGTTACTTGTAAATAAGCAAAGGTAGCTGAAATACGCTTTCCCCGCAAATTTTCTTTAAAATTTTTTTTGCGAACCTCTATAGTTCCTTATTTATGGTTTCAAATGGTTTGCTTCTGATTTAAGCATTTGGAAGTTGTTATTAAATACCAGAGATTCATTGGGGAGGGGGGAAAAGAGAACTCTACCTAAGAATTACTTTCTAAAACTACACAAGCCATTCCGAAATGTAAGGATTTTTTCCTAAACTTAAGGTTCTGGAGTCCATCAACAGTATGATTCTCTAAATCTATCACAAAGACCAGACTGAAAAGTTTAACATGGGTCATTTCATTACAAAGGAATGCTTCCCCTTTAAATTATTTAAAATAAGCAGTTTCCAGGAATTCAGTAAATTTAAGAAACTAAATGTAGAGTTGGAGTCAACAAACATTTGAAGGCTTTAGGCTTTTCAAGAAAAGTTCCCATATTCTCATTTCTTATTAAACAACTAGGTTCCCAAACAACTACAAAATTAATTTTCTGGCTCACTGTGTTTGAGCTATTCTTTTTAAGTAAGGAAGGCCAGCTTTTTGAGCTCTGTCACTTCTCTGACAGTTTTATTTGTGGTAGAAGAGTGTATGAAATTCTCCAGCTACCAGGAAGTCAGTGACTACGCACGGATTTGCACAATGGTGTTTGCATTCCTACTCCAGGGGGTAGAAATACTGTGTATATTACTCTCTCCTTTTCAGCTTCCTAGAGATCATTAATCACTGGGACATGACATCCTCCAGCTCATGCTCCCAGCCCCCTCCTGATATGCAGATTCAAAAGTAAGGCCTATTTAGATCTCCTTAGAGCCTTGTGGGAGAGGGAAGGCAATCTAATAGTCTTCTATCAATTGCTGAACTAAACATAATTTAACACCAAATGACACTGATGAGCATGCTAATGGCACATGCAGATCTATAGCTGCTAACAAATCTTTCCGGTCAAATTTATTTTCTTTATAGTTGGGGCTTATATATCTTTTTTTTTAAGGCTAGAAAGTCTACTGAAATAAACCTTAAAATTTCTGAAAGACTTCCCTTCTGCTCTTCTTTTTAAAAAGTTAAAAAATTTTTTTCTTTTATGATAAAAGCATTTCACAAAAGCTCTACCCCCTTAGCAAATTTTAAGTATACAGTATAGTACTGCTAACTACAGGCTCTAGGCTGTACAACACATCTCCAGAACTCAGGCATCTTGCACGACTTACGCATCTGTATCCTTGATGACATCTCCCCTACTCCAACCCCACCCTTGATGGCCACATTGTACTATCTGGTTCTAGGAGTTTCGCTATTTTAGCTTACTCATAAACGTGATCACGAGGTATTTGCCCTTTCCTATCTGATTTAACTTATTACAATGTCCTTCATATCCATCTATATTGTTGCAAATGATAGGATTTTCTTCTTTTTAAAGGCTGTGTACATGTATACCACATTTTCTTTATTAATTCATCTGCTAATAAACATTTGTTTCCATATTTTGGCTATCGTGAATAGTGGTAAAATCAACATGGAAGTGTAGATATCTCTTTGAGATAGTGATTTTATTTCCTTTGAATATATACCCAGAAGTGGGATTGAAGATCAAATAGCAATTCTTTTAATTTTTTGAAGAACCTCTATACTGTTTTCCATAGTGGATATGGTAATTTACATCACTACTAACAGTGTACAAAATTTCTCTTTTCTCCAAATCCTTACCAGAACTTGTAATGTTTTTTATTACAGACATTAACAGATGTGAGGTGGTATTTATTTATTAATTGGTGTGTGGGGTGCTGGGAATTAAAGCCAGGGGTATTCTACTTCTGAGCTACACTCCCAGCCCTATTTTAGTTTTTATTTTGAAATGGGGTCTCACTAAGTTGTTGAGGGCCTCATTAAGTTGCTGAGGCTGGCCTTGAACCTGCTATCCTCCTGTCTCAGCATCCCAAATACTGGGATTATAGGCATGAGACATCATGCCGGGCTGTGAGGTGGTATCTTACTGTGGTTTTGATTTACATTTCTCTGATGATTACTCATGTTGAATACTAATCAACATTTATCTATTGGATTTTTGTATCTCTTCTTTGGATAAATGACTATACAGATCTGATGCCCATTTAAAATCATTTATTTAAGCCAGGTGGGGTGGCTCAAACTATTCTGCCCTTCCTTCTCATTTTTTTTTTTTTTGTGGTACTGGGGATTGAACCCAGGGGCATTCTACCTCTGAGCTATACCCCCAGCCCTATTTTTTTATTCTTTATTTGAAACAGGGTCTCACTCAGTTGCAGAGGGCCTCACTAAGTAGCTGAGGCTGGCCACGAACCCGGATCCTCCTGTTTCAGCCTCCCAAGTACTGGGATTACAAGCGTGTGCCACCACACCCAGCTTACTGAAGACTTTAAACCAGAGTTGTGCTGGTGAAGTAGTAGATGCACAAACCTGGTAATGGTGGTGAAGAATGAAGAGGGGTAAGCTGATGGAAATAGGAGGTACAAACCACTAGTCTGCAAAGTTGGGTGGGGCACTACAACAGTATGGGCACAAGAAATGATCCACTGGGGTGCAGGAAGAAAATGTAAGTTCTATTTTTGCTTATTTTTCTCTAAAAAGTTGAAAAGAAGTTAAGCTTTACTAATATTTAATAAATGCACTGACACTGGCACCCACACCTTAGTCATGTATCAGATACTCCCCATTCACAAACATATGCAAAGTATCTTGAGGGAAGAGTTGAGATTCCACATCACGGTCATGGAAGGTGTAGCAGTGGTGTCCTTTCTCCTTGGTCACTCATTTGCTTTCTTTATTAGTCATGTATACTGCTTAGTTAAGTGGATTTATATATCATTTTATCCAGTCTTGAATGTTTTTGGGTGGATGATGGCTGGGGATTGAACCCAGGGCCTCACATATACTAAACATGGTATCACTGAGATACAGCCTCAGCTCCGTTTTATCCAGTTTTAACTAAACTAATTCTTATAAAATAGACAAATTAGCCGGGCATGGTGGCGCACGCTTGTAATCCCAGTACTTTGGGAGGCGGAGACCGGAGGATCTGGGTTCGCGGCCAACCTCAGCACGCATGCGCGCGCGTGCGCGCGATCTATCTCTCTGTCTCTCTGTCTCTCTCTCTCTACCTAGTGAGGCCCTCCGCAACTTCGTGAGACCCGGTTTCAAAAATAAAGCATAAAAAAAATAGGGCTGGGGGTGTAGTGCGGAGGTAGAACACCCCTGAGTTCAATCCCCGGTACCGCAAAAATAAATAAATAAATAAATAAATAAAATAGACAAATTGCTTTAAATAATTCCTGCAAATAAACCCAAACTGAAGATACTACTTAAAATAGTAGCACATTTTCTTTTCTTTCTGACAAGAATATGGCAGAGCCCTTTGTTTGCCATATCATGAGGGAAAACAAGGACAATCCAACCAGATATAGTAAGAAATTAGTTTTAAAAAATTGGAAATTATCTAAAATATGAAGTTATATCTACTATAATACTGTTAAGTCTGGACTTACATATATAATATGCTTTGAGAAATTAGCTAATAACAGAGCCATCGTAATTAGTAAGACATTTAAATATCAGCTGTGCATGTGGTGGTGCATGCTCGTAATCTCAGTACTTAGGAAGCAGAGACAGGAGGATAGCAGGTTTGTGGCCAGCTTCAGCAACTTAGGCCCTCAGCAACTTAGCAAGACCCTATTTCTAAAATAAAAAATAAAATAGGCCTGGAGGTATAGTTCAGAGGTAGAATGTCCCGGGGGTTCAATTCCCAGCAACAACAACAAAAAATTGTGCGGAACACATAGAAAAGCCGCTATTACTTGAGAATAAAAATAAGTTCATGGCGTGTTAATTTTCATTCTACTTTAAAATATTAATCTCTATATTATCTCCTTTTATTATTTATTTTTGTATATAACTCATGACATTTCACATATCAGTTTGCTGTATGTTTACATAATTTATATGTAAATAAATACATTAGAGGGTATATTAAAAATCTTTTTCTGATTAGGTCTATATATGGACCAAAATGTTTAATGAGTAATGGCACAGAAAACAGTGTCAATAAAACCTAGCTGTGAAGGGAAGGAAAGAAACAGGCTGACAACGCTGAGGAGATAAAGTTTTGATGAAGGACCCCTCTCAGCGCGCGCACGTGCGCACGCGCACACACACACACACACACACAATGAGACAGATCTCAGTATATTCACATTTTGAAGGGCTGAAGCTCCAGAAAGAGACTCTTCTGAAGCTCCAGAAGAGGAGTTAATGCTAGAGTAAGGTCACAGAGGGCAAAAGAAAAAGGTGTGGGCAACTAATTTTGGACAGTAAGAGAGCCAGTTAATTTTCTGAGACTGGTAGGAAATAGGGAAGAACAGGCCAGGTAGGGGTTAGGGGTTTAAAGGTTTGAGGAAGCTCCTGCCTGAGTTTCCAATTACTGTTAAGTGGTCAGAAAGGTCAACATCTCATCTGTCACTCCAGCCAATTAATGTTTATTGAGCACCTACTATGTATACCTGCTATAGGTGCTGGGAATATTGTGGTGGACAAAATAGATCTTTATGCTTTTTAAGCTTATAATTTAATGAGGGAAAAATGAACAAATAGAAAAATAAAAGAACAAGATTATTTCAGTTAGTGTTAAATACCGTGAAAAGAAGTAAAGCAAGTGATAAAATAGTGTGTGTGCACATGCACACATGTGCACACATGAATCTAAATTAGGAGGTCAGAGAAGGCCTAATGAGGTTACATCTGAGTTGAATTCTAAATGACAGGAAGGACCCAGCCCTTAAAGATCTGGGTAAAGGCATTCCAGGCAGTAGACAGAGCAAGTGCCAAGACTCTAATAATAATAAGCTGGCTATGTCTATGGAAGAGAAAGAAGGGCAGAGTAGTTTGAATACACAATCATTGGGACTGTGGAATGGCAGGCTCTAGCAGGCAGGGGGAGGGAGTGAATCAGTGTCATGCAAATGTATGGCTTGACAACAGAAAGAGGGATGTTGTCACAGACAGAGGGGTTCCCAAGGGTGAGGCCGACTTCTCAGATCCAATTCTAGGGATTCATCCATTGGAACACAATGAGAGATAGTTTTCCTCATTCAGGAGAAATCTGTTACTGGCATATTGCCACAGTGAGAACACACTGTCCAATTTATTATATAGAGCCTGCCTAACACTTAGCATGGTACTTTCCCCTCATGTCTTGCAGTTTGAACGCTTTCAGCTCTCCATAATCTTACCACCCCTCCCCATGTTGCTGAGCCACCCCAAATATCCATACCCACTAAGTAAAAACTTATTATCAGCTGAGTAGAGGTGGGGGGTGGGGGGTAGGGAAGGGGTAGGGGGAGTGAGGCTGAGGAAAGTTACAAAGGTTTGGTAGACTGTTGTATAGAGGAAGAAAGAGGAACTGACAAGGGGAAATGGATTTCCCAGATGAGGTTGCAGATCATAAATAAATCCATAGTGGCCAAAAAAAAAAGTTTTTTCTCTTAATCTTTAAGACAGAGAGGAGCCATGAGAAGATTTTAAGCAGACATTTGCTTTTTGAAGAACAACTCCACACGCAGTGGAGAAGATGGCCCCATGTGTCAGGTTAGGTAAAACTTTCCCAGAGGGCTCAGCAGCCTGAGTATAAAAATGTAGAAAGAAGTTGGTCTGTCAGATCTGGAATGGGTGTGTTGAGACTGGCAGGATGTTGTAATGGGGGAGAAGAAAGACTGGAATGATGAACCAATGTTTAGAGACAGGCAAGAAAGTAAACCCACAAAGGGCTGCTAGATAGGAGAAAAGGAAACGCTACAAGTGTGGAAGAGGATGGAGAACAGGTAGAGTGTAAGTGAGGAAGACTTCTCATCATGCTAGACCATAGTGAGCTTGTCCTTTACTTCAATTAGCAACTATTATTTGAATAATTCACTGGGAAACCACTCAAAAACTATTCTGTGATATCTTCCTATTATTTTCTTGAATTGTTATTTCACTTTTCATAATATTTATGTCTTGTCTCCCCATTTAGTATCTGTTTCTCCAGGGCATGCACTGTGGAGTCCTCAGAGAACCCAGCTGGGTGCTCAACTATAATTTAGAAAATCTCTTTTCACCCAGGTAACTGTTCTCTACAGAAAATCAGTTTCAAGAGCTGAGAGCTTTAATGATAACAAAGAAACAAAACCTCCTCTCCCCAATCTTTCCAAAGTAAACTCTCCTTTTTCTAAACATCTATATAAGCCTGGTCATATCTGATACAACACTTACAAAACACACACACACACACACACACACACACACACACACTGTACTTATTTTCTTGTAAATCTGTCTTTCCACTAACTGGTGAGCCCTGGAGAACAGAGACTGTACTGCATTAATCTTTGTTGTTCTAAAGATCAAATTGGTGCCAAACACATGGTGAATGCTCAATTAATAAATATAAACAAACGAAATCATTCTGTTTAAAAAAATTTATTAAAAGTGTGTCATGCAGCTGGCCATGAGAAAGATATTATAAGTAAAGAAACCTGGCAGACTGTGGTGGTGCCTGTCTGTAATCCCAGTATTTGGGTGGCTGAGACAGGAGGATCGCAGGTTCAAGGACAGTCTCAGGAACATAGTGAGACTCAGCAACCTAGTGAGACCCTGTTTCAAAACAAAAAATTAAAAATGGCTGGGGGAGTGTAGCTTGGAGGTAGAATACCCCTTGGGTTCATTCCCCACTACCAAAGGAAAAAAAAAACATGTTATGCATGATGATTGAAGAATCAACACTGTTAAGATGTCAGTACTATACAAAGTGTTCTACAAATTCAACACAAAACCTACCAACATTCCAATGACATTTTTTGCAGAAATGAAAAAACTCATCTTTAAATTTTTATGGAATTTCAGCCAGGCGTGGTGGTGCACACCTATGTCCCAGTACATGGGAGGCTGAGATAGGAGGATCGCAGGTTTGAAGCCAGCCTCAGCAACTTAGTGAAGGTGTCAACAACTTAGTGAGACCTTTTACCAAATAAAAAATAAAATAGGGCTGGGGGTGCAGTTTAGAGGGAGAATGCCCCTAGGTTCAATTCCTAGCACCACACACACACACACACAAATTTATATGGAATTTCAAGGGTCTCTGAATAGTTTTAAAACTTAACAAAACTACAGTAATCAAAACAGTGTGCTGTTGACCTAAAGACATATAGACCAATGGAATAAAACAGCAAACACAGAAATAAACCATCACTGATACAGTGAAATGATTTTTGAAAAGGGTGCCAAGACCATTCAACAGGCTTTTCAACAAATGGTGGCAGGGGAGACTGATTCTCTACATGCACAAGAATGATGCTGGACTCTTTTTTTTTTTTTTTTTGCAGTACCAGGGATTGAACCCAGGGGCATTCTACCTCCAAGCTACACCCCCAGCCCTATTTTTTTATTCTTTATTTTGAAACAGGGTCTCACTAAGTTGCAGAGGGCCTCACTAAGTAGCTGAGGCTGGCCGCGAACCTGTGATCCTTCGGTCTCAGCCTCCCAAGTACTGGGATTACAAGCGTGCACCACCGTGCCCAGCTGACGCTGGACTCTTACCTATTGGATTTGACAATAATTTCTTAGGCATGACACCCAAAACACAGGCAACAACAATATCAACAACAACAAAATAGACAAATTGGCATGAAAATTTTAAAATTTGGGGCATCAAAAGACAGTATCAACAGAGTAAAAAGGCAACCCACTGAATGGGATAGAATGTTTGCAAATCATTTATCTGTGAAGAGGTTAATATCCAGAATATATGCAGAACTCCTAAAACTCAACAACAACAAAACAAACAATGTAATTAAAAAAATTGGCAAAGGACTTGAATAGACGTTTCTCCAAAGAAGAGATAAAAATGGCCAATAAGCACATAAAAAGATGCTCAACATCACTAATCATCAGAGAAATGTGAATCAAAACTATAATGAAATACCACCTTACAACGATTGGAATAGCTACTGTAAAAAAACAAAACAAAAACAGAAAATAGTTGTTGGCAAGAATGTGGAGAAGCTGGAACCCTTACACACTGTTGGAGGAAATATAAAATGGTAGACCTGTGGAAAACCACATGATGGTTCCTTTAAAAAATTAAAAATAGCCAGGCGTGGTGGCGCATGCTTGTAATCCCAGTACTTTGGGAGGCGGAGACCGGAGAATCCGGGTTCGCGGCCAACCTCAGCTCGCTCTCTCTCTCTCTCTCTCTCTCTGTCTCTCTCTCCTTAGTGAGGCCCTCCGCAACTTCGTGAGACCCAGTTTCAAAATAAAGTATAAAAAATAGGACCGGGGGCGTAGCGCGGAGGTAGAACGCCCCTGCGTTCAATCCCCGGTACTGCAAAAAAAAAAAAAAATTAAAAATAGGGGCTAGGATGTAGCTCAGTGGTAGAGCACTTGCCTAGCATGCACAAGGCCCTGGGTTTAATCTCCAGCACTGCAAATAAATATAAATACACACACACCATATGCACACACACACACACAATTAAAACTACCATATGATATAGCAATTCCTCTTCTAGGTATATACCCAAAGAACTGAAAGCAAGATCTTGAAGAAACACCTGTATACCCATGTTCATAGCAGCATTATGCAGAACAGCTAAAATGTGAAAGCAATCCAAGCATCCATTGACAGATGAATGGATAAGCAAAATGTGGTATGCACATACAAGGGAATTTCATCCAGTCTTAAAAAGAAAGGAAAAGGAAGAAAATGTAGACTTATGTTACAACATGGATGAACTTTGAGGACATTATTCTAAGTAAAAATAGCCAGTCACTGAAAAAAATCCGGTATGATTTTTACACAGGAGGTTCCTAGAGTAACCAAATCCAGAGGCAGAAAATAAGATGGTGGTTACCAGGGGCTGGGGAGAGGGGAGAGAAGTTATGAAAAGAGTTGTAGAGATAGATGGTGATGATGGTTCCACAACATGATAAATGTATTAATATCACTGAACTACATACATAAAAGATGGTAAGTTTTTTAAGTGTATTTTATCACAATTTTTAAAAACTGGAAAGAAAGACTGCCATCTGTAAGATATTAGCTATATTTAGCACTATAATGAGGTATCAGATGCTAAACTGTCCTATTCAATATGTAAGACAAAATGAATTAGTTTAGCTGGGCGTGGTGGCACACGCTTGTAATCCCAGTACTTGGGAGGCTGAGACTGGGGGATCTCGGGTTTGTGGCCAGCCTCTGCAACTTAGTGAGACCCTGTTTCAAAATAAAGAATAAAAAATAGGGCTGGGGTTTAACTCGGAGGTAGAATGCCCCTGGGTTCAATCCCCAGTACCGCAAAAAAAAAAAAAAAAAGAATTAGTTTAAACAAAAAACAACAAAAAGCTTTACAGATGCTAATGTATTCCAGGTGAGTAAAAGAAACTAGATTGAGAGTCTAACGCTGAATCAGATCTGATCCTCCCCTTTGTTTACCAGTGTAAAAGGCCATCCCTGTCTCTTCCCATTCCCTCCAAAATAAAACAAAACAACATCCACATGCAACTTTTGGAGGCTAAGTGTCTATGCACATAAGCTTACTGAGTAGACAGGAGTGCTGAAAATATTTCAGGTAAACACTACAGATAGGACAGAATTAAGGTGTCTTTTAACATAGAAAAATAGGTAATACCACCAACATTCTTGTTACCATAAGTATAGACAAAAGGAAATGAAATAGGACAAATAGAAAAACTATCTAAAATGTTGATTAGTGGAAACAAAGGTCAAGGTCCACTGTCTTTGTGAGCTATCATTTTATCCATGTCCTCTTGATTTCTCAGGAAAAAAAAATGGCACTGTCTCACAGAAACAACATATCAGAGTCAAAGATTCCAGGCTATTTTTTTTTAGCCACTCTTCTAAAGCACCTTTAAGGTTTCTGACATGTGTGTTTAATCAAGCATATCTGATTTCAGAAAAAGCTTAAAATAACACAAAATGAAATTTTTTTTTTTTGCGGTACCGGGGATTGAACGCAGGGGCGTTCTACCTCCGCGCTATGCCCCCAGCCTATTTTTTATACTTTATTTTGAGACCGGGTCTCACGAAGTTGCGAAGGGCCTCACTAAGTAGAGAGAGAGAGAGAGAGAGAGAGAGAGAGAGAGAGGGAAAGAGAGGGAGAGGGAGAGAGAGAGAGAGAGAGAGAGAGAGAGAGAGAGAGAGAGCG
>PVJS01004331.1:0-69691 GCA_004027185.1 Glis glis
TCTATCTATCTATCTATCTATCTATCTATCTATTTATCTATCTATCTATCTATCTAATTTTTTTTGTGGTACTGGGGATTGAACCCAGGGGCATTCTAGCTTTGAGCTACATCCCCAGCCCTTTTTAAAAAAATTTTTGTTTTGAAATAGGGTCTCACTAGGTTGCTGAGAGTCTCTCTAAGTTGCTGAGAGTCTCTCTAAGTTGTCTTGAACCTTCGATCCTCCTGTCTCAGCCTCCCAAGCACTGGGATTACAGGTGTGCACCACCATACTTAATATATTGCACCTAAACTGATATATTTTTAATCAATGTATTTTTTATAAATAGAAAGGAATCACAATCATGCTGGTATCTGCTAAACCTCCTTCAGAAGCTTCTCATCTCTGTCAGTAAGAAATTGCTTTTGGCCACATATAATAGAAATCTAGCTATGCTTGCTTAACCAAATAAAGATATCTTGTGTATGTGTGTGTGTGTGTGTGTGTGTGTGTGTGTGTGTGTGTGTGTATGGTACTGGGGATGAAACTCAGGGGCATTCTACCTCTGAGCTACACCCCCAGCCCTATTTTATTTCTTATTTTAAAACAGTGTCTCAGCCTGTCATGGTGGCACACGCCTGTAATCCCAGTACTTGGGAGGCAGAGACAGGATGATTGCAGGTTCAAAGCCAGCCTCAGAATTTAGTGAGACCCTGTTTCCAAATAAATAAAATCGGGATGGGTGTATAAGTTGAAGGTAGAATGCCTTTGGGTTCTATCCCCAGTACCACACACACACAAACACAAAACCCCAAACAAACAAATAAAACAACCAGGGTCTCAATAAATTGTGGAGGGCCTCACTAAGTTGCTGAGTCTGGCTTCGAACCTGCAATCCTCCTGTCTCAGCCTCCCAAGTACTGGGATTACAAGCGTGCGCCACCACGCCTGGCTGAAACAGTGTCTTTTTAAGAATGTCTTTGGTGCTGAGGATTGAACCCAAGGCCTCTCAGGCTGAGCATATGTTCCACCATGGAACTACACAGCAGCCGGTGATAGCGTCTTGGGATGGTTAGGATATGATTACAGAACACAGCAGTATCTCCCCCACCCATCTGTAGTTCTGCTTCCCAAGGTTTCAGTTACCCTTAGTCAACTGTGGCCTGGAAATACTAAAGGGAAAATAAACACCTCACAGTCATTGGATTGCAGCCAGTTCTGAGTGATCTGATGAACTCTCGTGCTGTCCTGCCTGGGGCATGAATCATTGCTCCACCCAGCACACGCCTGCTGTCGAAGCGCCGTTAGTCACTCCATAACTGTCGCTGTCAACAGATCGACTGTGAAGGCATCACAGTACTTGTGTTTAAGTACCCATCATTTCACTTGCCCCAAGGTGCAAAAGTAGCGGAGAAGCCTTCAAGTACTTCCACTAAGCCAAAAGGTGAAAGTACAGCCGGGCGTGATGGTGCATACCTGTAACCCCAGTACCTGGGAGGCTGAGACAGGAGGATCCCAGGTTTGAGGACACACACACACAAAAAAAAACCCACACACACACACACAAAAACACAACTTCATAATCTTTAGTTTCATTTTAACAAAGCTTGTTTGCTCTTAGGCCAAAGCCAGGCCCATACTTTTATTTTATTTTATTTATTTATTTATTTATTTATTTATTTATTTATTTATTTTTGCAGTATTGGGGATTGTACCCAGAGGCTTCTACCTCCGAGCTACACCCCCAGTGCTGGGGTCTCCACCCAGTTCAATGAAAGGGCCTGGTGGACTAGCAGAAGCCTGCTCTAGAGTACCCGGCCTCTTCCACGTGGCAGCGACTCAACATATCAATGGCAAAGATGGCGCTGGCGGACCCCTCGGAGGGAGGTCCCGCAGAGAGCCCCACCTAGCCTCAGGAGGGCTGTGATTGGCAGTTACCTCCTTCCGTGCTCACGGACAACAGGTGCCTCCACCTATGATAGGTTACAGGGGGGCGTGGTGACCCAACCCTCGCGTGCCATTGGGTCACACCCTACTGCTTGCGAGTTTCCTGTATGGCCTCTACTTTAAAAGGGGGATTGGCTTTCTAATAAACGAGATCGTGCCCGACATGTCTCCCGGTCCGTGGTGTGTGTTTTCGGGCCGTCCGGCGTTTGCTCCCCTGTCAGTATCGTGCCACTCTCGGGCGGGACCCAAGACCCCAGCCCTATTTTTTTTATTCTTTATTTTGAAACAGGGTCTCACTAAGTTGTGGAGGGCCTTACTAAGTAGCTGAGGCTGGCCGCGAACCTGGATCCTCCTGTCTCAGCCTCCCAAGTACTGGGATTACAAGTGTGGGTCACCATACTTGGCCAAGCCCATACTTTTAAATCATAATGGGCTAGCTCCATATCTGAAATTCCTGAGGTGATTAGATCCCAAGAGAGAGCCTCACCTTTTGTCAGAGCTCCTCTTGCCTCAATTTCCTGGGAGGAGAATCCCAGAAAAAGTTACACCTTTTGTTAAAAAGCCCTGCACCCTGGCTGTCCCAGCCCTCTAGTTTCCCCTCCCTGGGAATTCCTGTCTCAAAGGGAATCCTCACCTTTTGTTGGCCTGAAGCTTCAAAGAGAGGAGACCACCATCCCATGGTGCCCCATTTTCCGCTGTATGCCCCTAACCACCCCCTTCTCGAGAAAAGGATGGCCGGGCGTGGTGGTGCATGCTTGTAATCCCAGTACTTGGGAGGCTGAGACTGGAGGATCGGGGTTCGCAGCCAGCCTCAGCTACTTAGTGAGGCCCTTTGCAACTTAGTGAGACTCTGTTTCAAAATAAAGAATAAAAAATAGGGCTGGGGGTGTAGCTCGAAGGTAGAATACCCCTGGGTTCAATCAGCAGTGCCAAAAAAAAAAAAAAAGAAAAGGATGATATAGAGCCTCTCTCTTTGCTCTCTGCAGCCGCTCTCATGCCTCTCTCTACCGCCGCTCACACAGACCCTCAAGATGGTCCACGTTTCCCCTGAACGTGTATCTACTTTTCTTAAATTAAACCTTTGTCGTTTTCTCTGACTGGCGCATGCTGAAATTCTTTTCACCACGGAAGCCAAGAACCCACAGGATTAGCATGTCTTCCCCTGACAGAACCTCTGTACTTGTTTTCAGTAATAGCTGCATGAATTTAGGTATACAAGGGTATACAAGGCCTCCCATTTCCTTCCATCCTTGCAGACACCTGTTATATCTTGGCTTTTCGAGACTAGTCAGCCTAATGCGTGTGCGATGATATCTTTGTGATTTTGATGTGTGTTTCCCGGATAACTAGTGACGTTGAGCATACAAATTGTGTTTTAACAAGCCTGCTAGCTGGATTCTAATGTATACTAATGTCTGTGAATCACTGCTCTAATGGGCTGTTTAAACCATGCACACTTAGTTAGGTAAAGTTGTTGGCTAGTCTAAGTCTTATCTGGCTTCTACCCACTCGGTATGAGTGGATCATAAAGAAAATCATATCCCCTAAGGGAATAGATAGCTATACTCTCGTTACACATCTCCACAACGTGCACATTAAGTTGAACAGAGCGCCCAGATTTAGGAACAACCCTGAGACTCAGACCCATATTCAAGTGGGCTCTTCCAGCATGGCCCTCTTGGGTTCCTCAGACCCCCCCCCCAGGCTGCATCATGTCCTAAATTAAGCCTTTGTCCCTAAACCTGTTTTCCCCTTGGTAAATAGCACCTAAAGACACCTAGTTACTTAAGCCAGAAACCTGGGGGCTGCCGGGCATGGTAGTGCATGCTTGTAATCCCAGTACTTGGGAGGCTGAGACTGGAGGATCCGGGTTCGTGGCCAGCCTCAGCTATTAATGAGGACTTCACAACTTAGTGAGACCCTGTTTCAAAATAAAGAATAAAAAATAGGACTGGGGGTGTAGCTCGGAGGTAGAATGCCCCTGGGTTCAATCCCCAGTAACACAACAACAATAACAAAAGAAACCTGGAGGCTGCCTGGCCTTACCTCTTCCTCGCCCTGTGCATCTAGGGAGTTGCTGGAGTTTGAGGCTGTATTTCTACTCTCTCTTCCTCTTCTTCTGGTAAAGGCCTTAAACTGGAGGTCCCTTGATCCTGAGTCTCCCAAATGGCCTCTCTGCCTCCATTGTCACCCCAACCCCTTCCAATCCACCCACTCAGATCTGGAGTGGCCATTCTTACAGGTGACCATAATCATGCGCTCCCTGCTAAATTCCTTTGGTGGCTTCTCTCTCAGTTACAGATTGCTTTTGATCACATGTGATAGAAATCTAGTTATGTCTCCTGGGCATGGTGGCACACGCTTGTAATCCCAGTACTTGGGAGGCTGAGACAGGAGGATCACAGGTTCATGGCCAGCCTCAGCTACTTAGTGAGGCCCTCTGCAAGTTAGTGAGACCTGTTTCAAAATGAAGAATAAAAAATAGGGCTGGGGGTGTAGCACAGAGGTAGAATGCCCCTGCATTCAATCCCCTGTACCGCAAAAAAAAAAAAAGGAAATCTAGTTATGTTTGTTTAACCAAATAAAGGCTTGCATTTATTTATTTATTTATTTATTTATTTATTCATTTATTGGTGCTGGGAATTGAACCCAGGGGCATTCTACCTCTGAGGTATACCCCCAGACCTATTTCATTTTTATTTGGAAACATGGTCTCACTAGGTTGATGAGAATCTCACTATTTGCTGGGGCTGTCCTCGAACCTGCGATCTTCCTGTCTCAGCCTCCCAAGTACTGGGATTATAGGTGTGTGCCACTATGCCCAGATTTTATTTTATTTTTTTATGTGATGCAAAGTGCCAACATTAGCAGCCCATTTCCACTGACAACCATTGGTAATTTCTTATGTATCTTGTGGCAATTTAATGTACATTTATAATATAAATGTACACAATTTAATATTTTGTTTATTATTATTATTATTATTATTATTTATTTATTTTTTAGTGCTGGGGAGTGAACCCAGGAGAATTCCACCTCCAAGCTATACCCTCAACCCTTTGTATTTTTTGTTTTGAAACAGGGTCTTGCTAGGTTACTGAGAGTCTTGCTATTGCTGAGGCTGTCCTTGAACCTTTGATCCTCCTGTTTCAGCCTCCCAAGTGCTGGGATTATAGGCGTGCACCACCATGCCTGGCAATGTATTTGTTTCTTTTTTTTTTTCGGTACTGGGGATTGAACCCAGGGGTGTTCTACCTCCGCGCTACACCCCCGGCCCTATTTTTTTATACTTTATTTTGAAACTGGGTCTCACGAAGTTGCGGAGGGCCTCACTAGGTAGAGAGAGAGAGACAGGGAGAGAGAGAGAGAGAGAGAGAGAGAGAGAGAGCGCGCTGAGGCTGGCCTCGAACCCGGATCCTCCGGTCTCCGCCTCCCAAAGTACTGGGATTACAAGTGTGCGCCACCACGCCCAGCTATATTTGTTTCTTAGCATTAAAAAACAACTCTTTGTACTTTGCTTCTTTGGGGTTTCACCTTAGTTCTGACGTTTTCCTGTTTAAAAGAAAATTTTTATGTCCCAAATTCTCATATCAAAATTCTTATATCCCCAAATTCATATCAAAACCATGTTTTGGGAGGACCTTAAGAGCAAAGGCCTTGGTGACAGTCCCTGTGTGATGTGTGATACACAGATTTACAGAAAACTATATATGTACTGAGAATGATGACGATGTAAAAGGGAATCACTAAGCCGGGCATGGTGGTACACGCTTATAATCCCAGTACTTGGGAGGCTGAGACAGGAGGATCGCAGGTTCAAAGGACAGCCTCAGCAAGTAGTGAGACTCTCATCAACCTAGTGAGACCCTGTTTCAAAATTAAAAAAAAATAGAGAGAGATATATAGAGAGCTGGGGGTGTAGCTTGGAGGCAGAATGCCCCTGGGTTCAATCCCCAGCACCACAAAATAAATAAATAAGTAAATAAATAAATAAATAATAAAAGGGAATCACTTTGGGTCATAGAAGAAAAAATAAGTTAGGGAAAGAGACAGATGAAATAAAGGAAAATAGAGGAGGGATGCCTAAGAAAGAAAGAGGAAAGGAATGGAAACGCAAAGCAGAATTTCTGGTCTACCTTCTTGTTCTCCTGTTAACCACAGAGGTCCCCAAACACAGAGTTTCGGTTCTCAGGACTGCCAGATCATGGGGTAAAAACTGCTTAGTCATCCACACACTTGGCAGTCTGAGCTGGGGCACCTGTACCTCCTCCTCTCCCTACAGGCTCGGTCTCTGGGTTGCCAGGCCCGCATTCTGCCGTATTCAAGCCACATTCTGGGTTCAGGAGGACCCCAGGCTACTTTAGGATTCTGTTGACTTCCTGGAGATAATGACTCTCCAGAAAAATTGGCAGAGTATGAGTGCACTTTGCAAAATTACATGTCTGAGTCCTCCAGGCACACCCCAGTTTGAAATGTGTGGACTCTATATGAGTAGATTATGAGGCAGGAGCACCCCGAAACCATGGGCCCACAGAATCGTCAAGGTTGGAATGAATAGGCCTGCCTTAACATTTGCAGGGCTGAGAAAAGAAATAGAGGCCTGCAGAGGCCGTGGTAAGTATTTAGATGTCATCAATCAAAAGAACACAGCTAAATAGCATAGATCCTATCTTCCTGCCTTAAAAAAATACACTTATCTAAGCCGGATGTGGTGGCGCACGCTTGTAATCCCAGTACCTGGGAGGCGGAGACTGGAGGATCCGGGTTCGCGCGCAGCCTCAGCTACTTAGTGAGGCCTCCGCAACTTCGTGAGACCTGGTTTCAAAAGAAAGTATAAAAAATAGGGTGTAGCTCGGAGGTAGAAAGCCCCTGGGTTCAATCCCCGGTACCGCAAAAAAAAAAAAAAAAAAATATATATATATATATATACTTATCTGGTCACGGTGGCGCATGCCTATAATCCTGGTATTTGGGAGGATGAGACAGGAGGATTGCAGGTTCGAGGCCAGCCTCAGCAATTTAGTGAGGCTCTCAGCAACTTAGACTCTCGTTCAAAAATAAAACATAAGCCGTGTGTGGTGGCACACGCTTGTAATCCCAGTACTTGGGAGGCTGAGACCAGAGGATCCGGGTTTGCGGCCAGTCTCAGCTACTTTGTGAGGCCCTCCGCAACTTAGTGAGACCCTGTTTCTAAATAAAGAATAAAATAAGCCAGGCATGGTGGTGCACACTTGTAATCCCAGTACTTGGGTGGCTGAGACCAGAGGATCCGGGTTCGCGGCCAGCCTCAGCTACTTAGTGAGGTCCTCTGCAACTTAGTGAGACCCTGTTTCAAAATAAAGAATAAAAAAAAAAATAGGGCTGGGGATGTAGCTCAGAGATAGAACGCCCCTGGGTTCAATCCCCAGTACCACAAAACAAAACAAAACAAAACAAAAACATAAAAAGGGCTTGGAGTGTAACTCAGAGGTAGAACGTCCCTGGGTTCAATCCCCAGTAACACAACAACAACATAGCTTTATAACGAAATATACCCTTCTAAGGACCCGGAAGGCACGTTCAAATTTGGAATTGTTGGACTCTGAGTCCTGTGTAGGGAGGTGTCTTTGGAAAGCCTGCCCAGGGCCTCTATCCTTTCCTGCCCCTGGCTCCTAGTTGCACAAAGGAGGGGCTTTGGTCAAGCCTAGTTGTGTACTCATGGTGGCACAGTCTCTCCTTGGCCTGTTCAGGCCCTGGAAACAAAATCAAGGCTATTTGGACAGAGAATTCCAGGCCCTTGGGTATGTGATTAGTGTTCTAGAACAGCGACTCTCAACTACGTTTGGCTTGGCAAAGTCTGGAGAAATTTTGGGCTGTCGCGGCCCGGGTGGGAGGAGGATGTGCTACTGGTGTCCCTTGAGTTGGAGCCAGGGCTGCTGCTAGACATCCTACAAGGTACAGGACAGTGTCTGCAGCAGGGAAGTATGGGCCTAAGATGTCAACAGTGCCCAGGTTAGATGACCCGCTATAGGAGGACATGGATACTGTTAAATACCGGAGTTATAATTCCTCAACCCCGTTGTAGGAGAGGCGAGGGTCTGGGTCGGGGAACTTTCTTGGCTTCACAGATTCTTGGGAGATGTTGCCTGAGGAGGGAGAGGGCAGAGTGTGTGAGCCTGGGCCAGAGACCCCACTGCCCAGGTGTCAGGGTGGTACGAGGAACCTCAGGACTTCTCCCATCCTGCGGGACACAAAGCCCTGCCATGGATCCACACAGGGGCTGTCCAGGCTTCATCTGAGTATCTCAAGAGAGTTGTCCCTCTTGTGCCAAGGCCGCTCTGTGTATCCCTGGGCTGTTTTCTTGGCAAGTTTACAATGAACTGAGATCTGCCCCTCTCACTTCCTGGAACCCAAAGAAACTTTGGCCGAGGGCAAAGGCCCTTTGGCCAACATTGCGTTTATGTAATTGTCTAGCATGTGCAAGTTATCCTGAGAATACTAGTAAGTACAGTGGGCAAAATCACACGTATTTACACTTTCTAGAGGATGTCAAACATGTGAATGGTGTACCTCTCACAGAGGATGCGTTAGAGTCCAAGGGTATAAACAAGTAAACAAATACAAGTGTATTCCGGATGTGGCCAGAGCAGCTTCTGTTCGTGTTTCACACTGGGCTTGAATTACACGCCAGGATTCTGCCATCCTCAAAACTATATCTCCTTTCCTGAGCCTTTGGGAGTAAATGCAGATTGTACTGATGAGCTCTTGGAGAGTGAGGAGGATTCAAACCCTACAAAGCAAACAAAACAAATTCCAAGAGGGCACAACTCATGTCTCTCAGGGTGTCCCTTCTTGCCCCATCTGGGTCTCTTTGTCTCTTTTTTTTTTCTTTTTTTTGGGGTACCGGGGATTGAACGCAGGGGCATTCTACCTCCACGCTACGCCCCCAGCCCTATTTTTTAAACTTTATTTTGAAACCGGGTCTCACGAAGTTGCAGAGGGCCTCACTAAGTAGAGAGAGAGAGAGAGAGAGAGAGAGAGAGAGAGAGAGAAAGAGAGAGAGAGAGAGAGAGAGAGACAGGGAGAGAGAGAGCAAGAGAGCTGAGGCTGGCCGCGAACCCGGATCCTCCGGTCTCTGCCTCCCAAAGTACTGGGATTACAAGCGTGCGCCACCACGCCCAGCTTCCTTGTCTCTTTACCTTTCCTTTTAGGACACCATCTCTTCCATCATCATCATCATCATCATCATCATCATCATCATCATTATCTTCATCATCATCATCATCATCTCCTCCTTCTCTTCCTCCTTCTTCATCATTTTATTTTATTTTTGTACTGGGGATTGGTCCCAGGGGCATTCTACCTCCAACCTACACCCCCAGCCCTATTTTTAATTAATTAATTAATCAATCAATTGATTAACTTAGCAACAGGGTCTCACTGAGTTCCTAAGGCTGGCCTTGAACCTGTGATCCTCCTGTCAGCCTCCCAAGTACTGGGATTACAGGTGTGTGCCAGCGCGTCCGACTCCATCTCCTCTTTAGAGTCCAGTAGTTGCAACTCTTGCCCTTCAGCTTGCATTTCAGTAGGCATGAGAAACGCCAGCTGGTAGGTGTGCTCACCAGCGAGCAAGTCATGAATGCAAAATTCTGGGTTCCCACCCCAGACCTCCTGAGCCACAGACACAGCCATCTGAGGTCCAGCACACCCTCCGGGTGAACCAATGTGGTTTCCAGGGTAAGGGAACCTCGCCCTTTCCCCACCTCTGTTGTTATCAAGGACACCATGTGGAGGGTGGACACTCTTTGCCTCTCTATGTGTTAACAAACTATTCTCCCAACAAAAGTACCTTTGGAGGTGGGGAGGTGGAGAAAATTCTTATTCCAAGATAACTTATGCCATAGTGTTACAGACAGATTCATGTTCACTGTAAAAACTTTTTTTTTTTCATGGTACTGGGGATTAAACTCAAGAGCATTCTACCTCTGAGCTACAACCCAGTCCATTTTGAAACAGGGTCTAAGTTGCTGTGGGCCTCGGTAAGTTAATGAAGCTGGCCTCAAACCTGTGATCCTCCTGTCTTAGCCTCCCAAGTACTGGGATTATAGGCATGCATCACCATGCCAGGCAATGTAAAAACAATTGTAAGAGAATGTTAGTGAAAGTTTATTTCACACTCCTGAGAGGTACTAGTCTCCTATATATCTTTCTAGGCATTTCTGATCACACAAATACATGTTGATCCTTAAAAACAAAAACAAAAACAAAACTCCACAAAAGTAGTTTGTACTGTTTGTTCATTTCATAATGTTTTTGAAATATTTTCCTTGGAAGATTAATATTTCTTGCTCCTGTTGTACGGAGGTATCATAAATCGTTTACTCATTCTAACTTTCTCCTTAAGTGTGTGTGGCCTTAGAGGCAGAGAAAAACACAGGAGATGAACAGAAGCCAACCAGTTGCCATTTTGTTCATCTGTAGGATTGTGACTTTGTCAAACACACGAAAATATGGCAAGAATACAGAATTCTGTTAACCGAATAAGTAACACTGTGGGTCAAGGACTAAGAAAACTGCAGAGAAGTATAGGCGAGGCCAGGGATTAAGGTGCATCCACTTTGTACACTATCAGAAAACCGAAAGCACAGCCAATACAAATCAAAACCTAAAGCACCCATCTTGCTGCGTCCCCGTTTCTAAATTGCAAACGAGACACTCGGATCAAAATCAGCCACAACTAAGGACATTTTTAGACCATGTGGCTCCACATCTCCTAGGCGAGCCACGTAGGCCTCATTTTGTCAATTTCCGTACAACGATCCGCGGATTAGGCCCTCGGGAGGAGCAGCGCGGCTTTCCCCCGGGGCTCGGGTTTCTGGGCTTTTCACAGCCGCGGGCCGAGGGTGCGGCGCGGAGGGCGGAGGGCTGCGGCGCGGGGGGCGGGGGGCGGGGGGCGGGGGGCGGGCTCCCCACCCGGCCCTCGCCCCGCCCCCTGGCCTGCCCGGCCACTCGCGACTCGAGGCCGCCGGAGGGGGCGGGCCGAGCCCGCGGGAAGCGATTGGTTCCGGGCCAGGGTGGGCGTGGCCAGGAGATCCGCTCTATAAGGCCGCCGCGGCGCTCGGGCCTGGGTTTGCGCCGGCCTCTTCTTGCCGCGATTGTCGCAGCTGCGGGTGCAGTCTTCCGAGCCCGGCCGGCGTGCGTCCTTCTGCGAGTCATGGCGACGAAGGCCGTGTGCGTGCTGAAGGGCGACGGCCCGGTGCAGGGCATCATCAAATTCGAGCAGCAGGCAAGGCCCGGGGCGGAGGCGCGCCATGCCGCGCACCTGTGCGGGGAGCGGGCCGGGCGGGCCGCCTTCGCCGCCGCCCGGGGCCTTGGCGCCCGCACCGGCTCCCGCGTGCGCCCAACAAGTGCTGAGTCACCGCGCGGGCCGCGGGCGGCGGCGACGGCGGCCCGGGAGAGCGCGGCGGGGCGGGGGCGAGCGGCGGCGAAGGCGGCCCGGGGAGAGCGCGGCGGGCTGCCCGCGCGGGGCCTGGCGGCGGGCGGAGGCTGGGCGCCTTCAAGCGGCAGTGGCCCTTCCTTGCGCCGTGCTTGCCTTGCTCCCGACGGACCCAGGAACTGTTGAGTGGCGCAGTCCCATTTCCCGGGCTGGCTGGGGCGTCAGGGCCCGTCTGAGCATTGTCGCATCCGTTATCCCTTTGGGGCTGCTTTTCCGACATCAGCGTCCTAGGTGGGGGAGTCTGCGAATTAAGGTTAGCTCTCGAGCTAAGAATGGTTTCTGTGTCTTTTAATAGTTGTGAAGAACAGGAATTCGCCGTAACATGTGGCACTTCACAGGAAAGTGCTGGGCCCCCCTGTTCTAGGCCATGGTTAGGCCGCAAGGGCAAAGAAGATGGCCTTGGACAGTGATCCTTCCCCTCCTTCAAGGCTCCAGAAGCCAGAGATCTGACACTGGGGATTTTCCCGTGCACCGGTGATCAACAGTGGGTGCGCAATAAACTCATTTGGGGGAAGCTTTGAGAAAATACAGACAGCAGGGCCCAACCCCCTCCCAGTTATATCTGAATTTGCAGCCTGTTCCGGTGCATTGCTGATTTTTAAAATGTAAGTTTCCAAAGTGATTTTAATGTGCACCTAGGTTTGAGAACTGTTGTTTCAGGGCAGTGGGTGGGGTTTTGGGATTTGGGCATTAGGAGATCTGGAGTTTCCATTACATCTAACTGGCACTTAGCATTCCTTCAACCAAATTCTCTTTCAAGTAGCCTTAAGATTGCTCTACCAGCAGGCAGGTAGCTGAAATGTGAAACACAAAAATTTTTTTTTCTTTTGCGGTACCGGGGATTGAACCCAGGGGCGTTCTACCTCCGAGCTACACCCCCGGCCCTGTTTTTTATACTTTATTTTGAAACCGGGTCTCACGAAGTTGCGGAGGGCCTCACTAAGTAGCTGAGGCTGGCCGCGAACTTGGATCCTCCCGTCTCCGCCTTCCAAGTACTGGGATTACAAGTGTGCGCCACCACGCCCGGCAAGACAAAAATTTTGGAGGGGTGCTGGGGATCGAACCCAGGGCCTGATGCATGTCCTCTACAGCTAAGCCATATATCCCCCCAACCCTCAAAGACAACTTTGTGAACATATCTTGTAGAATGAAGTATACAGAAATATTTTCAGAAATAGTCATTATCAATAATATTGCAAAACGTGTTGAAAGGAAGGCTTACTTGTGGTAAGACTGTTGCCAGAACCTTAGGTTACCAACTGGAGGTAAATTTTGTTGTGCTTGGCTTAATAGTCCTGGAAGAATATTTAATACATGAATGAGATTTAGTCCTTAAAGTGGTTTACAGGCATGGGAGAAGATAGGAATAGTAGTGTATGCAAATGTCTGTGACTTATGCGGGACAGAACATTTGAGTTTTTTTCTTTTTATTTTGGTGCTGGAGATTGAACCCAGGGGCATTCGACTTCCAAGCTGCATACCCAGCTCTTTTTATTATTTTTGTTTTGAAACGGTTTCACTAAGTTGCTGAGGCCGGCCTTGAACCTGCAATCCTCCGGCTCAGCCTCTCATGTACTGGGATTACAGGCATGTGCCACCATGTCAGGCTCAAGTTTTTTTTTTTTTTTTTTAATTGGTCTCCATGTTTCCTGGCAAAGGTTCTTTGGCATTTGACTACATCTTGCTGTGTTTCATTTCTCAACTTCTTCCCCCCTTTCTTCTCCTCCCCACATAATTCACCACTGCTGGAGAATCCTAGGAAGCCCTGAACGGTCCCTTCTCCCCAGGCCATTGGAAATGCGAAGACAGTCCTGAATCCACACCCAAACCCAGGTTCTTGCCGGTTTCCCACCTGCTTGAGCAGCTTGCACAGTTCTTGAGTTAAGCTCCTAACTTCATATTGGTGAAGGCCCTTGGATAAATTTGGCATTACAGTTCCACAGATTCACAGATGTAGTAAGTCGGCCGTAAACTGGTTTGGCTTATTTAATGTTTGAAATTTTGGATTAGTAGCCAACTTGTAAAAATCAGAACTTTTCACTTCTAAGTCCAGCTTCCTACTGAATCTTGAAAATTAATGGATATTTATGTACTCATACTGAACCTTCATTGGCCCAAGACAGCACTGCTGGGCAGTTTATTCCTTTTTGCTTTCGAGGCCTGTGTTACTCAGTTAAGGTGAACCTGGTGACTGTAGGGTCGTACCATTCAGCTACTTCTGAAGAACCGCTTAATGTGCTGTATACCCAATAGGTTGAGGTTTGAAAGACTCTGGCTCTTTCTGTCTCATTGTACTCTTGATAACAGTGTTTTTGGGTGGGGGATAGTGTTCACATTTAAGTTTTTCCAAAATTAAAGGTTATACTTAGAAGAATCAATCATACCTATTCCTCAAGCTGGACTGGTAGCACGTGCTTGTAATTCCAGTACTTGGGAGGCTGAGACAGGAGGATCTCAGGTTCAAGGCCAGCCTCAGCAGTTTAGTGAGGCCCTCAGCAACTTAGTGAGATGCTAAAAAGTAAAAAATAAAATAGGGCAGGGGGTATAGTTCAGAGGTAGTAGCCCCTGGGTTCAATATCCAGTACCCCCCCACACAAGTATTATCTAGTCTACAAAAGAAAAAAAGAGGGGCAGTAATTGTATGAACCCTTCCTTTGAGCAGTGGTGTTTTCTTATGGAGAGTCAAGCCTTAAGGTCACCAGCTGGAGGAAGATTTTGTTGTGCTTAATCATCATGAGCGAGAGAGAAGACAGCAGGAACAGTAGTATATGCAAACGTATGAAATTTATGCAAGGGAGAACTGAAACTTGAATTTTGTTTGTACCTATTGATCCTGACTTTTCAAAAACTAAGCTAAAAACAAAGATACTAGAGTGTGTATTACTGTGTGGTTGCTATATTTGATCAGAGTTCTTCGGATCATGTTGGAACCACGAGCATAACTTTTGTGATTTCTTTTTTTTGGTGGTACTGGGGGTTGAACCCAGAGAGGAATTCTGCCTCTGAGCTACACCCCCAGCCCTTTTTGTTTTGAAACAGGGTCTTGCTAGGTTGCTGAGAATCTCGCTATGTTGCTGAGGCTGTCCTCAAACCTGCGCTCCTCCTGTCTCAGCCTCCCAAGTACTTGGATTACAGATGTGGGCCACCACACCCTGCTCCATTTGTGATTTCTAGATGTTGCCATGTAGTGCCATTCCTCGCTGCTGCTGCCTGAATGACTTGTTGGAGTGCTTTGGTTTTTCCACCTGCTTTACTGTTATTCTTGTCCTTTCTTTTTTGGAGGTTCTCTAGATTTCAGTTCCTAAAAAAAATAGTGCCTTTGGTTAGACCAGAATCAGTCTGTTCAGGGGCAGTGGGATAAAACATTTTCTGGCTACTAAGTAAGAATATCTATGGTGGAAACCGATAAACACCCACTGAGTGGAGAGTGGAGCACAGGGAGAGGGGCATTTCTAGGTGCCTTTTTCTCCTTTTTTTTTAAGGCGAGATGAAGTCTGCATGATGAGAGAGCAGAGGGCTAATGAGTATATGATGTGAGGTACTCTTTGGGTTAAAAAGTTTGATAAGGGGCTGGGGGTGTAGCTCTGGGTTTGCCTCCCTGCACTGCAGGAAAACAAAAAAGAAGTTACATACGTGTATATTCACCAAGTGCAAATGACCTATTCAAAAGTATCTAAACAAGCATTCAGACATATTGCATATTCATTATAGGAGAGTCAGACTTTACAATGTACAGTGTATGCATCTGACATTTAGGTGCTTACTATACGCTTGCTGCTTTATTAGGTGCTTTTTATTTAATATTTATTCCCAGGGGACCTGGGCAGCAAGAGTTAGAACAAGGTTATCACTTTTCTTTTGATGGGACTTTAAAGGCTTAGAGTTCAGCCGCTTGCTGGAGGGTCACTGGTTGGAAAATAGTGGGCCTGGGATTTGGACACAATTTTTTTTCAACTCTTAAATCTGCCTTTTTTTTACTTTACTGTGAGTGGTAAAGGTAAGTCAATTATTTTTTTTTGTTCAGAAGCACTTGTGCTCTCAAACTTATGCACTTTTCTTTCAATAAAGGGAAATGGGCCAGTTGTGGTGTCGGGACGCATTACAGGATTGACTGAAGGCCAACATGGATTCCACGTCCATCAGTTTGGAGATAATTCGCAAGGTGGGTATTGTACTGGTCTAATGACCATCCATGCCAGTTTAACCTACTAAGATGAACAGGACTGAGTCAAGTAACCCCTAACCATTAAAATCCTTCAACCTTTTTTTTTTGCGGTACTGGGGATTGAACTCGGGTATTCTACCTCCGAGCTACACCCCCAGTCCTGTTTTTTATTCTTTATTTTGAAACAGAGTCTCACTAAGTTGCGGCGGGCCTCACTAAGTAGCTGAGGCTGGCCGCGAACCCTGATCCTCCTGTCTCAGCCTCCCAAGTACTGGGATTACAAGCATGCACCACCACCCCTGGCTTCAACCTTTTTTGTAAAGGTCAACCTTAAGGAAATTACCCATAAAACTGGTCTTTGACTCCTTAAGTGTGGGAAAGAGATGGGAAGGAGTTCATGATTTTTATTGTGATTATGTCTAGAGTGTTTTTTAAGAATACAAGAGAAAAATAAAAACAAAAAGCGAAGCTCCTTTCTTACTTTGGGTAATGATCCAGGTTTTTTTTTTTTTTTTTGCGGTAATGGGGATTGAACCCAGGGGCATTCTACCTCCAAGCTACATCCCAAGCCCTTTTTTTTTCCTTTATTTTGAATCAGGGTCTCACTAAGTTGCAGAGGGCCTCACTAAGTAGCTGAGGCTGGCCGGGAACCTACGATCCTCCTGTCTCAGCCTCCCAAGTACTGGGATTACAGGCATGCGCCACTAGGCCAGGCTTGATGCAAGGTTTTTGTGAGCTGGTGGGAGGGATGCTTCCAGCTCTGTCTGGTTTGCTTACATTATGCTCCACACCCAGCATGAGGTCCCAGTGGGACAAAAGGATGACACAAGTGAAGATCCAGCGTAGACTGTGGTGTTTTGCACTAAGTTCCCATTTTCTCATTTTGGGATTAGAAGCAAGTTATGAAAGATTGTGCGTTAAATTGCATTTAGTAATCTTTTGCCATATTTGAGTAATAGTCTGAGATTTGCGCTAATAGATTTAGGATGAGAGCTTGATTCATTTGTTAGAACATGTCTTTAATGTACCATGGTTCTGCTCCAAATTGTTATTTGCCAGATTTGATTCATGTCAGTATTTCCCCCAAATACAGCAAGTTGCTTCTACTTGTGGTGTAGCTTTGACTTGCTGAACAACTTCCTGTAACCTGCTGTCTCTTTCCCTGTGTGCGACCCCTGGGGGCTGGGTAGAAGATGAAACAATATTGGAAACTTCACCTAGCTGCTGCATAGACTGCCCAGTCTGGAAAGGACCTCCTGCACTGCCATGCTGGCTAGTGAATGACATCCCCGGAGCACAGGAATGCCATTTATACTAGCATCCGAGTGCCACCCCTGAGTGGTGCAAGGCAGGCAGTGGCCCTTGGACATAGGTTCTGTTTAATATTCTGCCTACACCAAGTAAAAGCCGGGCAGGAGAGCTGCTTGGTGGCACGTGGCTGAGGAGATAGGTTTTTTCGTAGTTAGGACATGCTACCTGTAGGTTACCACATGCTATCATCTTAAAAACTAGGATAATTGTGGGATTTTAACCTAGAAAGAGCCTCTGAAGATCAAGTCTGCCCTCTGTTTTACAGTGAAGAAGCCAAAGCCCAGAGAAGGATGTTAACTTGACTAGTGTCAGACAGTAGTTAGAACTTACCTCTACTCCCAGCCCAGTAGATTTATACTGAGGTGTTGCTTCCTGTTTTTATTATCCCAGAAATCATGATGCAGGTCAGTGCTTTCTTGGTGGGAAGCCACTTTCTTTTTAGAATTTATTTTGAAATTTTGATTCATAATTTAACTGTCGTTTTTGTTTGTTTATAAATAGGCTGTACCAGTGCAGGTCCTCATTTTAATCCTCAAGCCAAAAAACATGGTGGGCCAGCAGATCAAGAGAGGTGAGCAGCAGGGTGCTGAACTACACAATGTGATGGTTTTGTGGGGATGACAAGGGTGTACCGCTTGCAAAACCAAGCAAAATAATATTTTGAATGTTATCTTGCACATAACTCCCCCGTTCCCCTGGAATGGCTTACTCCCTGGGCTAAAGAGTTGACAAATGGGAACACTTAAAACAATTTGGTTTTGTAGCATTTATTGAATATAGAATACAAGTGCCAAAGGGAACTAATACAGGAAATGTCATGAATAACAGTACTGTCAGCCACTAGCAAAATAAATCATCATTGTAAAACCTGGGAAGTTTCTGTAGATAAAAATTTGATGCTGAAAACTAGCTGCGAATCCATTTGTATGCGTGTTTTCTGAAAGCCTTTCAGGAGAATGTTAAATTTAAGGACAAGATTAATTTTTATAACAAGAGGCCTAGGGGCATAGCTTTCTTTATTCCAGTAAATAACAGGAGTAACTCAGTAGCTGAGAGTTTACCCTGTGGTTACTTTACCTCTGAAATTAGAGGTGTGCCCCCATCCCAAGACTCTTCTCAGAGCATTACTTTGTAGACTTGAAGAGCTGTGTGTCTTCAGTGTCTAGCTACTTGTTCTTAGACTTATATTGCTAAAATTTTGTCAGTCTGGAAAAGTAGTCTTATTTGGTATATGCTATGTATATAATCTTAGCCTGTCCTTATGTATTTGACCCAGTCACATTTTATTTAGCTCATGAAATCTGATGTTAAGTGGAAATCAGTCCTAATCCATCTGATGCTTTTTCCATGTTAGGCATGTTGGAGACTTGGGCAATGTGACTGCTGGCAAGGATGGTGTGGCCAATGTGTCCATTGAAGATCCTCTGATCTCACTGTCAGGAGAGCATTCCATCATTGGCCGCACAATGGTGGTAAGTTTTCATAAGGCTATGCATGAGATTTCTTCTAACACACAGTCATGTATGTTTTCACGACTTCACAGTGGCTAGTCCTGGTTTCTAAGATCCAGATAAATTGTACTTTTAGTTCAGATTAGGAAAAGGAGTTACTTTGTTGGATAATTATAGTGGATGAATTAATTTATCTAGGTCAGTTAATACTTATGCCAAAATGCAGTAAAAAGCAGGTTACATCTGATTGTATTGGATCCGAATTGGGGAAACAAAGTCTTTAGTTTTAAAACAGCCAGATTTTCTTGGCATGATTGTTTCCCCCTTGTAATTAAACAGAACATTTTATTTTGTTGAGTCTGAAATCTGGGATGGACTTTATTACTAATACTCATTCAAGTCTGTAGGTTGAGTGTGGAGTGGTCCTCCCGTTTACCCTGGGAGCTGCATCTGGTTCATGCCAAACACCAAGCAGTAAAGGCTCTCGCCCCCTCAGGGCATTTACCATTCAGTAGGCACTTCCTTTCAGTTGACCCTTTATCCTTAGAATTTTCTTCAGCCCTATTGGTGAAGCAGAAAAATCATTTATAAATGTTTGATGAACAAAATTTAAAATACTATTGCTAAGTGTTAGGGTTGCTTATTTATAGGCCTATAGTTCATTAGGCATGATGTTTTGATAGTTTCCTATAGGACTAAGGTTACTCTAACTTTTCAGGGAAGACTAAGACCAGCATGTGGAGATTGGGCTTTTAGTATCCAGAGATAGCAACACTTATGTAGTGTTAAAAGGTAGCATGTGTTTGCACCAGTAAGGAAGCTTTGAGTAGTAGTTTCTGTTTTTAAACTACTAGCATAAATACTAGCATATTTGGTAATTACTTACTTAATAGCTCTAAGTTAAAGGTTTTTACTTTTTTTTTTAAAGGTCCATGAAAAACCAGATGACTTGGGCAAAGGTGGAAATGAAGAAAGTACTAAGACGGGAAATGCTGGCAGTCGTCTGGCTTGTGGTGTGATTGGGATTGCCCAGTAACATTCCCTTCCTGTGGCTGAGTCTCAGTAACTCAGCTGTTACCCTGCTAGCTACATGTAGAAACTAACTTGCTAAACATTAAACACTGTAATCTTAAAAGTGTAATTGTGTGACTTTTTTTCAAATTGCTTTGTGTACTTGTAATGAGAACTGATTTATGATCACTTGGAAGATTGTATAGTTTTATAAAACTCATTCAATTAAAATGTATTTCAGTTATCTTTGTATTTTTCCAGACTTAATCACATTTGGGTATTAAACTTAACTGTCTGAATTTCTTCAGTTCTCATTCAAGCCTGTGAATAAACATCCTGTGTGTGGTTGGCACTTATCTTGAGCCTATTTAAGTGCCCAAATCAAAATTCTGAATTAGCTCTGATTTCATTTATACATATAGCTTGAGTGGGACATATTTAGTAATACTATTTCATACACTCTAAAAAAAAATTTTTTTTTGGCGTTACTAGGGATTGAACCCAGGGGCATTCTACCTTCAAGTTATACCTCCAGCCCCCCCCTTTTTTTTGTGGTACCAGGGATTGAACCCAGGGGTATTCTAGCTCTGGGCTATACCCCCAGCCCTATTTTTTTTGTTTATTTTGAAACAGGGGCTAACTAAATAGCTGAGGCTGGCTGCGAACCCAGATCCTCCAGTCTCAGCCTCTCAAGTACTGAGATTACAAGCATGTGCCACCACGCCCAGCTCTTTTAAAATGTTTTGAGGCCATCAAAATGTATTATTTTTAGCAGCTGTTCTTTTTAAGCCATGACACCCAAACTTTGATCTGAGGCGAATAGGCTGTCCTTTGTCAGCTTAAGAGAAATTTCCCTGTCACAGCATTTTGAGTCCTAAGTTTATTTAAAAAAAAAATACATGTTACGGTGTAAGAAAGCCCTTTGATAACTTTTAGTGAACTTATAAAACAAGGAAGTTGCAGCATCAGTAGCTAAGATTGGTTTACCTGCCAGAATGACAGGTACTCTACTTTTCAAGGTGGCAGCTGGCAGTCTGTTTTCAGATGGACTCTAGAAAAATATACGATAGCATTGGAAGGTGAAACCAAGGGCATGTTTGAATGTGGGTTCTGTTTAAATGTAAGGATTTACATACCCAGTTAGAAAAATCGCTTTTCTTCCTCTTAGTTTATTTTTTTGGTACTGGGGATTGAACCCAGAGGCATTCTATCTCTGAGCTACATGCCCAGCCCTATTTTA
This sequence comes from Glis glis, assembly GCA_004027185.1. Classification (NCBI taxonomy): domain Eukaryota; kingdom Metazoa; phylum Chordata; class Mammalia; order Rodentia; family Gliridae; genus Glis; species Glis glis. Next base: position 20,580 of record PVJS01004331.1, read on the forward strand.
TTTTTTATTTTGAAACAGGGTCTCACTGAGTTGTGGAGGATCTCACTAAATTGCTGAGGCTGACCTCAAACCTGTCACCCTCCTGTCTCGGCCTCCCAAGAACTGGGATTACAGGTGTGCGCCATCACACCTGGCTCTCTTCCTCTTAATGTAAATATGTACCTGTAAGAAATGTTACTGTGACTCTCTAGATCAGTTAAAAATTGAATTGTGTATTCTGATAAACCAGGAATAAGCTACAATTCTGTTCATAAATATGTACTTTGTCAAATCATTTAGGAGAAAAGTTAAATTGGAACGACAAATTGTGCTCCCAAAGTTTAAAATTTGTGATGAAAAACATTCTCATGGTAAGTGGTTAAAATAACCACTCAGAATTTTAAAACACAATATTTAACAAATTTCATTAATATATAAATTGTGTGTGGGTTGACTCACATAACATGGACTAATTTTTGAAGCCTCACATGTAATCACTACCAGCTAGAATTTTTTTTCCCCATGTGCAAATAGGGTGGTTTCAATTCTTTCAACTTGAAATACCAGCTGCAATCTTCAAACTCTGGACACTGGATAAGCCCATGTTTCTTTCCAGAAAGTTTTAGTTAGGACAAGTTCTGTAATTTTAAGTCCACAGATAGGAAACAGGACTTTCTCTTATTTTCTAAAGGCAGGGATACAACATTCTCCCCTTCATAGCAAAGCTCTTGCTGCAGATTATTTCAAAACCAGAGTAATAAAGTGGCTTCATGGGATGAGGGCAGGGAAAAACACTGCTCAGCACACTGAAACTGGGACAGTTTAAGAATGTAGTTTAAGACGCTTCCACACGGGCATACTGGGGTGGTGTGGTCTGCACGGGGTATGTGACTCCTTTTCTGTACTACTTCATACAAAGGCTTCGGACGTTTTCATGTGGTACTTGTTGGATAACCTAAGACTATTTCTAGTTAAACCAAACAATTGTAAGCAAGAGATAAAGTATTTCATATGCTCAGTCCACCTCTGCCCAGCAGGGGAGTTTGAAAAAATGGTAAAGAAAGGCAACAGGAAAGGCTTATAGGAAACAATAGGTTGCATCTAAGACCCTATGTGAAATAAGACCAAAAAGCTTCCAGGTTGCAAATGTTAACCTTGATTTCATTTTACCCTTCTCAAAAACTTAATGGGATGATTAAAAAACATAACAAAACAAAAACACCCATCCTTCTAAGTAACACCCAAGCAATCAGATAATCTGCAGTACAATGTACGTCAGGGCTCCAATTTCCCCCAGCAAAACGTCTTTACAAATTATTTAGGGCATTACTACAAAACCAATGGGGGTGGGGACCTAAACTGAACTGCAAACACTTAACAGATTTTCAATTAACATTAAATCACTAAACTTTACCCTAAAATTGAAATGCTAAAAATCAAAATAGTTACAATGATAGTGTTTGAGAGTAACTACATAAAAATGTATTTTTGTCAAATAAGTCTAATTTAGACTCCAGTACCTTAACAGCTCAAACTTTGATGGTGAACAATCCTTTTCTACCTTAATGCAGTGTAGGAAGAATAGCACACATTAAAGTTTGTTACGAAAATAGAGTTTATTAAAAACATCCCTATTGTTTTGAGCTTTCACCGTTACCTTGTCTTAAATTAAAAAAAAAATAGAGAGCACTTCTAATTATGATTTGTAAACTTTTTAAAGTCAAAACTTTTAAAAAGTTACAGCAAAAAGGGTAATATTTATTCATATTTTCAGTATTTTTGTTATTTTGTAGCTATTTTTAAATAGAAGGGAAGCAATCAAATTGCTTACAATTCCCCACCAACTACTGCGGGGCTGTGATATAGCAGGAGCAAATATAATACAGCATCTGTACACCTCAAGCTCTACACTCCACAAGTGTCACTGTCACTTGACAAATCGCAGTCTCTAGCGAGGAGCCTCTGCCGCTGAGCCAGAATCCTTCTCGGGTTCAACGGATGAGGTAGACTCAGCAGGCAACTCTTCGGAAGGTTTTACCACTGCGGCCTCAGCCTCCCCCTTAGCAAGTTCTGAAACAGTGTCTACGCTTCCCACTTGGCTGCTGGGAGGTTCAATGGTTTTGTTACCACCCGACCTGTCTGTCACCTCAGGCTTCTCCTTTCCTCGGCTTTCTTCCTTCTCTCTACGAGACTCTCTATCTCTAGAATCTCTCTCTCTGTCTCGATGCCCACTAGAGCGTCTATTTCTCTCTTCCAAGTCTCTGTGCCTGTCCCGGTCAGGGCTCCTTCTTCCCCACTCTCTCCTTTCACGATTACTATTATCTCTATCATCATTACGGTTCCCATACCGTTCCCGGTCATTTTCCACCCTATTTCCAAAAGATCTTCTTCCAAACCTTTCTTGGTCTCTACCTGAATTGAACTGCTGCCTGTTATCATTTCTAAACTGCTGTGGCTGCTGCTGAGCTGGTGGCTGCTGTGATGGCGGCTGCTGCTGTGGCTGTGGCTGTGGCGGAGGCGGCTGCTGCTGCTGCTGCTGCTGCTGCTGCTGCTGCTGTGGCTGCTGCTGCCTTACATCTCTGTCCTCAGGACCCCCGGGGCCTGGGCCGGGGCCCCCAAGCCCTGGCATCCCTCCAGGCCTAACAAAAGGGCTGTGCGGCGGGAAGGGCCCTTTCATTCCGTGTGGCGGAGGCATTGCAAAGCCCCCCGGTCCCGGTGGCGGGCCTCGGTGCATCATGTGTGGTGGCATGGGGCGGGGTGGCATCAGAGGGAACCGCTGTAGGTGAGGCGGAGGCATTCCCGGAGGGCGCTGGAGCGGGATGAGGCCAGGCCGGGCACCCAGAAGACCAGTGGATGGTGCCTGGAGACCAATGACAGGGCCGGGTGCAACACCCTGAGTGCCTGGAAGACAACAAAGACAAACGTGAATAACAAAGAAGATAGCACTCTATTTCCAGGTGTATCCTGTGGAGTTTATGGAAAAATGAAATTCAATCCATAATCTTAAATTTCATGCCCGGTGTCAATATGTCCCAGAGTGAGCGTCCCACTGCAACTGAAAGCAAGCAATCCTAAGACTCGGCTGCTTTCCCACCTGAAACACTGCGTGCTAAGTCACAGTGAAATACAGGACGGCAGTCGCCAGCAGTCAGTACTTGAGCCAACTGAAGGGCATTTCAGGTGTACTTTTTTTGGCACTGGGGATTGAACCCAGAAGCATTCTACCTCCGAGCTACACCCCAGACCTTTTTTTATTTTGAAACAGGGTCTCGCTAAGTTGCTGAGGCTGGCCTCAAACCTCTTGTCTCAGTCACACGTGTGCCACCATGCCTGGCTTAGGTGTACTCTTGACAAAATTTTACAATCTGATTCGAAGCGTCTTAGTTTGATTTACTACTGAGAATAAGTCAGACTTAGAAAATCCAGTAAGGACTGATTCCATGTTAGATTTAGTCTATCATTAAAATGCCCCTGCAGTTATTATGCTACGGCACCACTTAAGCACTAATATTTATAAAACAAAGATCCAAGCACAAGTGCAAACTTCACTTTCACAGTTTCTTTTGGAGTGTAACTGGCGAGGCCAACGTAACTGCTCAACAATGCTGAATGTCCAGCTATTCACCTTCTGCTCAGGCTTGAGGCTGGTGCTGTTCAAAGGAACGAACTTACTGGTTTTACTTCACCATTGGCCTAAGAATCTTACAAGTTCAACAGCCGTCATTTAAAATCATGGCAAGGATTTGTTTTGGTTCTCCTCTTACATAACAGAAAGGCATCAGGCCTCCCTCAATTTATCTTTGCAAATATAAGTATCATAAGGCAAATACGATGACCCAGAGGAGTCACATGGGTAATGGGAAATGCTCCAGAAATGTCAGAATATGCTACTTACCCATGTGATACGGAAAGGTCTCTGAGCAAGTGATGGGTTCTGATCATCAGTGGGCAACCGTAACAGAAATACTTGTGTGACATTTACAGAAAAAACCCAGTACTTTAGTACTAAGCAAGTTCATCTTTCCCTGAACATGTTACTTTAGGTTTATAACTTGAATCAACTTCCACAGTAGCAAACAAGTCCTGCATGTTTCTACATTTTCCCATATAAATAATACTAATATGGTAAGAATTTCTACTTAAGTTTTTGCTAATTATGTGATGCAATATTCTCAGACTTAACCACTGAAGTGGATCTGAAAAAGGTATGTGTACATTTCATAACTCTTTTAACATGAGTGTTCACCAGCTTTGGTATTAAACAAAATTCCTTCTTCTAAATGCTTAAATATATGTTTTGGTGAAATATAATCTTACTCATGAGTAATCTTGGACAAATGCCCCAGTATTCTGGTTTATAAAACGGGCATAGGAATAATACCTGCCACTTGCTGAGATCAAATCGAATAAAATATGTACGAGTGGGTTCACTGCCGGCTTAGTCAACTGCTGAAGTTATTACTCCACACATACATCTATTTAGAGAGCTGACAAACATCCTAACATGAAATAATTGATTTTGCAAAAACCCCCACAAAACACAAAAAACATTTTTCATTTCTGATAATTAGGAACTGGATATGGTGGTGCATGCCTGTAATTCTAGTACTTGGGAGGCTGAGACAGGAGGATGGCAGGTTCAAGGACAGCCTCAGCAATGCAGTAAGACCCTCAGCAATCTAGTGAAACCTGTTTCAGAACAAAAAATACAATAGAGCTGTAGGTGTAGCTTGGAGGCAGAATGCCCCTGGGTTCAATCCCCTGCTTCACCCCTCCACCAAAAAAGGATAATTAGGATCTTAATTCCTCCTGCTCTCCCAATACCCACCACAGTTTGAAGTCAAGCTTGGTAGTTGGGAAAAACTAAATACATTAAGCTTCCACTTGTCAGGTCTAAAGTTGAGAAATGCTAATTGTAACAGCAAAATCCCACTTTTTGAAACAGATAATTGAGGAGGTGATTCGAATCCCTTCATTCTTCGGACCGTCGATAGGAAAGCCCCAGACAATGCACACACAGGACCTCCACCTAGACCGTATTTTAGAACCAAAGGAAACTCAGTGGTAAACTAAAACATTCTTCACAGCATTGAGTGAGCATTATTGCGGATATACCGTGAAACAAAAGCACCTAAGATGAGCCCTTGCGCTCAGTATCTAAAATGAATAGTACAGTCTCAACATCTGTCAACTTTAATCAGAACAAAGAATATGAAATGTACAATCCAGGTTCAGCCTCATTTAACAGAGGTCTCATTATATAAAAGCACTTAGAGCCGGCTGTGGTGGCACACGCTTGTAATCCCAGTAGGGGCTGAGACCGGAGGATCTGTTTAAGGCCAGCCTCAGTTACTTAGTGAGACCCTGCTTCTAAATAAATAAAAAATAGGGCTGGGGGTGTAGCTCAGAGGTAGAATGCCCCTGGGAAAATGGGAAGTTCCCAGTCTTGACTTCTTCACGACTAGGGCTTCCTCAATGTCAATCTGACAGCGGCCAAAGAGTACAAAGCATCTAAAACTTGTTCACAAAAGAAAATAGGCAACCTTTTTTTTTATTTGGTGGTACTGGAGATTGAACCCAGGGATTCTACCTCCAAGCTACACCCCCAGCCCTATTTTATTTTTACTTTGAAACAGGGACTCACTAGGTTGATGAGAGTCTCACCACTTGATGAGGCTGTCTTCAAACCTCTGATCCTCCTGTCTCAGCCTCCCAAATACTGGGATTACAGGTGTGTGCCACCGTACTTGGCTGCAACGATTCTTTATAAAATATAATCTCGTCTCTAGGACCTCATCTCATAAATCCTTTATAGCATGCACCGGAGGGTATACAAAGATTGCTAATAGGGTCTGTACTCAGGGTAATTATATACTAAAATTTCCCCAATTTATCTATAAATTAATATTTGGATACCTGTACTTGGGAGTTGCTTAAAAATATTATACACCCAATTCCTTCCCTGCTTTGTAAACATTGATAGGAAGATGTGTCAAGCTGGATTTTTTTAAGCCTTCGTGGTCCTACAAAACTGATAGACCTCCCTGACAGAATATTCCCATAGACCCAAGTGGCCTTCAGCCCACAGAAATAGATTATGGGTTTTTAAAATGGACTTGTCTGTAGTTCATTTTACTCTTTTGCAGTGAATATGCCTTACGTTTTTTTTTTTTTTTTTTTTTTTTGCAGTACCGGGGAAGGAACCCAGGGGCATTTTACCTCCGGGCTACACCCCCAGCCCTGTTTTTTCTTTATTTTGAAACAGGTTCTAAGTTGCGGAGTGCCTCACTAAGTAGCTGAGACTGGCTGCAAACCCAGATCCTCCCATCTCTGCCTCCCAAGTACTGGAATTACAAGTGTGCAGCACCGGGCCTGGCTCTTACTTTATACTAAAAATAAATATTTAATTAAAATATATATTACACGGCAGAAAGCTTTGGCAGGCACACCATCTGAACTTTAGGTTTTATTAGGAAATCTTTATTAGGAAAGCTGGCATTATGCATAAACCAGGACTACAGAGTAAGTTTTCAAGGTCAAAAGGGCACGCAAAGCAATAACTAATTTTATCTGAAAGTATGCTGTGTGCTATCACTGACAAGTTTCATAGTTATAAAATTAAAAATTTATTCACACACATATTAAACATCTGAACTTTACATTAAATCATTTAATAGGCTTGGGATATAAGTGAAATCTTCCATTCCTTCAAATGGAACAAAGTCTAGCAGAAACAAATTTCAACTGCTACAGAGGGCACAAGCTAGTGCAGGACACAAGGTGGAATTGGTGGACAGGGTGTGGATCTGAGTGGACTCACAGGGGCCGTCTGGTATGGGACTCAGAGGAAGGGCAGAATGCATAAGATCAATGTGAGCAAGCTTTTGAAAGTTCAGTAGGTGATCCACTGAAATGTATTGTTCAGAGAATGCAAAAGAATGACTTCTGATAAAAACTAAGAAAAAAGGAGAAAATACAGAAGATGAGGCTTATCAGGCTTATCAGGTGGGCCAGGAAAATCCAGAGGCCTCATATGCCACAAGAAGAAACCTGGACTCGGTGAGCTAACAGATGGAGGGAAGCAGAGGAATCTGAGCAGGGATGAATGATCCTTTGGCAGGTAGTATAAAGGAATGCAAAGAGGGGAAGACACTGCAGTTAGGTTTTAATTCTAAGAATCTAGTAGACAGCGATGAAGGGCTAAATGGCAACAAGTGTTAGGGCTGAGACAGAAAAGACAGTGGACAGGACTGAGTGGATGGAGGTACCAATGTAAGAGCGGGACTCTAGGAAGAGAAGCAATGCTTAGAGACAAGTGACACTGAGAGACTGTGGATGAGCTACCTCGGTGGAAAGGTGCTTAGGAAGTTGATTATGTGTAAACCTAGGGCTTAGAAAGAAGTGCTGAGAGGGCAAAAGAGAACAGGGAAGAGCTCAGACGTGAGGAAACATCACATTAGACAGACTTTGAGGTTTCTAATATAGCAAGGTTTTAGGGCAGACCAAAAAAAAAAAAAAATCCCCAAATGTCTCAATTCAATTTTAACAAGAAATACACTGGAATTTAACTCAAAATAAGCAAATTGTGGGCATTTCCTATGATGACCCCCAAAATGGCTCACACAATTAAAAAATGAGGGAAAGACACCATTACTATCATGTAACATGAAGAACAAGTACATTAAAAAAAAAGCAGAGGTGGGAGACTTACTGCACAGCTAGAGACCAATGTGGACTGTCTCAGGACAATGTAAATAAGAGATGCAAAAGGTACCTAAGTGAATAGGGCGGCTTTCTGCCAAGGACTGCACTGTACAGTTAGAGACAGATACGAAACATTTAATAAGACAAAAGGTCTGATTTAAACACTGTGGGAGAGAACGAATCCATCAGTTAGCCAATTTCATAGAGGATGTGAAATTTAAGTGCAATCTTTGAAAAAGCAGAGACCTCCTGGGTGAAAAGCAAGGGGGGCTAAAGGAAGGGCCAAGTGGACAAGGCGAGGAGCCGGCTTCTCCATGTCCTCTGGCCAATTACCTTGGCTTCCATTCTACCGCTGCCACCTCTTCTAGAACGTAGCAGACGTTTCACCTCATCATCAATAACTTCATTATTCCGAACTCTCGTTGCAGGTATCCTACCCTCTGATCCCCTTCTCCTCTCTCCAGATCAACTTTCTGAGACCCTTCCCGTCTTCCATCCCACCAGGCTCATGTCCCTCAATACCCTTCTTCCCATTCCTCCTCACCTGCCTCAAGTCCACGGTTCTGCCTCACCACAGTTGCCTGGTGGAATCCTAACAATGACTTTACTTGCAACTCTTATAACTAATCTGCATTTAAGCAGGGTGAAACTCCAGCATGCTGACTGGTCCTATTTACAACTTTTATAACTACCACCTCAAGTGCGTCCTGAACTCTGGATAGCAATCTCAACATTTTCTTAGTCAATTCATGCTCATGTCCTACCGATTTCACATGTTCATGTTTCTTAATCTTCCCTCTTAGCTTTTTAAAAAAGTTTTACAAATTTCATCCAAGATAAAAATTCAGACTATAATTTACACACATAAAGTATACAATTCAATGGTTTTTAGTATATTCACAGTATCAGGCAACCATCAAAAGCAACTTTAGAACATTTTCATTATCCTCAAGTGAAACCTTGCATCCTTAACCATGACTCCCCATTACACCTCCACTCCAAATTTCCCCTTCACCCACCGCAGCACCAGGCAACCAGTCTTATTTGTTTCTATGGACTCGTCTCGTTTCATACAAGTGGATATTCGTGTAATTGCATATTACATCATGTAATATGCAATCCTTTGTGTCTGGCTTCTTTCCCTTGGCAATTCATGTATGTTGTGCAGCAAGTAAGTCTGTAATTTGCTTTTATTACCAAGTACCAGTCCATTATATGGACATACCATCTTTTACTTTATCCTAGTTAGGTTATTATTTTTTAATGGCTTTTCGCAAAAGACCTTTTCATCCACATCAGAGTTCACATTACTCCTTCTGGCTGTGACTATTTGTGTTCCAAAGACCTTGGTCCCGACCCTGGCTCCATCCCCCCTCTCACCTATCAATCTAGCATATAGCTCTTCTTTCTCAGACCAAAATTGCCCCCTCTACTGGGGTTCCCAATAATTAGCATGCTGTAGTTTTATCCATTTTTAGGAAAAAACTCACCTTGGATCTTCTTTCAGCCACCACCCCATTTTACTGTTCCCCTATACAGCAGATCTCAGGATGTTCAGGTTCACAATTATATTGATTTCATCTTTAATTTCCCCTGACCTTACATAATTGGGTTTTTGAACCCATCATTCCAATGACAGCACTTTCCTCAAGGTCACCAGGAGCCTTCATTTTGTTAAATCCAGTTGGCAAGACGCAGCGCTCTATCAATGCCACCTGGCAGTTCATCTCTCCCTCCTTCCTAGGAACTCTCACACATGGCCTCCAGAGTATCAGCCTCTACTTACACTTCCTAGCCTACCAGCAGTGCCTCCTCTGTCTGCCAGACAGAGCAGCACAGGGGAGTGGTTAGCAGCTCGGGCTCCTGAACAAAGCTCCTGTAAGCTCTGGCTCACCACGTGTTGCAGTGTCCTTGGGAAGGTCCCTCATCGCCATCAGCTCCGGTGTTCCCATCTATAGTGAGGCTCACCTCGGGTTTGTAAGGCTTAAAGCTAGGAGTTGTTCATGGCAAGTGGAATGACCTATGCCTTCACCCTTCACTCTGTCATATCCTCAAAAGCTACATGTTGAAGAATTCTTTAGCTCTGCCCTCTCACCACCTATGTATCTCTTCTCCTTAAATACCTTATAGGCTCCCGAGGCTTTAAATAGTACTGTTATCTGCTGATAACACCTGAATTTACATTTCTAGACTTTATCCAGTTGATTTACTTGACAATTGCACCTGGGTAGCAAAGTTAAAATATCCAACATGTAAATTTGATATTGCCTACCCCAAACCACTCCTCCCACAGATTTGTGCATCTTAGGAATGACAGTTACACTTGTGAATTGCTCTTGATAAAAATCTTTATTCTTGAGTTTTTTCATATTCCATATTTAAGTAATGAGGCAATTCTAAGGGTTCTATCTTCAAAATACATTTATGCTGCAAACACTTATCACCACATTGCACCAGCAAGATGGCTTGCATCTCTTTTATCTCCCGCCGCAACAGCCAAGTGGGCTGGCTCCTCCCATTTCTGCCAGCTCCAACAGTCTATTTTCTACAGAATAGCTATAGTATTCCCTTAAAAAATGCACGTCAGATCACCATGGGGCTCAAAACCCCACACTTCTCACTGCACTTGTACCTGGCCCTTGGCAACCGTCTACGCGTACCGCTTCCCATTCTTTCCTTTGGGGCCTCTCTGCTCCATCTGTACCAGCACCCCACCCCCATGCCCACCTGCTGTGCTCTCTCAAAACACCAGGTTCCCTCCTAATCCACACCCCCCTTGTTCTTCCTTTTACCTGGTTTGCTTTTCCTCTGCATTTACATAGCTTACTTTTTCTTCTATTTGGGTTTCCTTTGCATGTTTCCTCATCCCATTGAAAATGGCATGTCCATGCGACACCTTCAAATACCCTAACAACACTCAGATTCTCTCTTCATAGAAATATATCCGCATGACACTTTATTATCCAAGTTCCTGCTAGAAGATGTTTCCTTTTCTTCATTGTGGTATGCTTAGTACCTGGAAGGGGGCCTGGCACACGGGCCCTGAGGAGACGCGCTGCACACTGATGCTCGAGAGAGTGGTGGCTGCAGAGCGACGCCCAGTCTCACCAGGGAGGACGCCTCTCGGGGTTAAGAACAGAGGCTACAAGGTCTGGTCTCTCCGTTAGTGGTGATCATTTTTTTTCAGCACAAACCTAGGAGGACCTGAACTTTGAAGAAGACTGCCTTTTTCTTTGACTTTCCTTTGTGTTCCTAGTTGCAGTTCTCTTTTTTTTTTTTGATTCAACCCCAACAAAAAATTAATATTAATGCAGCATTTTGTGTAAAGTTAAAATGGAATTTCCATTACATGAGGAAAAAGAAATTATCAACCACTCATATCTTTCGTCAATGCCTGAAGATCTCTGGCATGTGTATTTTTTCATCAAAAGATGCTTTATGTTTTTATTTCAAACTTTCAGGAAACTGAAAGAATAGTACAAGTAACACAAGTATTTCCTTGTCTAGATTCACCAATTAATAACACTTGGGCATATTTGTTTTGAAAATACTCCCAGGTGATTTTTACAGTAGATACTATGTTGTGAGAGTTGGCTATAATGGAAGAAAATAAGGAGGAAGTTTTAAGAATGAAAGAAACACATTTCATTCAGAGAGCATTAGATATTAAGATTATAATAAACATTTTTTAAATGTTAGCAAGAAGATTTGTGTGTGTGTGTGTGTGTGTGGTACTGGGGATTGAACCCAGAGGCGTTCTACCTCCGAGTTACACCCCCAGCTCTATTTCATTTTTATTTTAAAACAGGTCTCACTAGGTTGATGAGAGCCTCACTACTTGCTGAGGCTGCCCTCAAACCTGCGATCCTCCTGTCTCAGTCTCCCAAGTACTGGGATTACAAGCGTGTGCCACCATACCCAGTCAGTTGTGTCCATTTTTAAAAACTAATTTCTGTCGTACGTGATGGTACACGCTTGTAATTCCAGTACTTGGGAGGCTGAGACCGGAGGATCCAGGTTCCCAGCCAGCCTCAGCTAATTAGTGAGGCCCTCTGCAACTTAGTGAGACCCTGTTTCAAAATAAAAAAAATAGGGCTAGGGGTGTAGCCCATAGGTAGAATGCCCCTGGTTCAATCCCTGGTACCACTAAAAAACAAACAAACAACAAAAAAACCTAACTTCTATAATCTTCAGTTTTCTTTCAATGTTAATGACTAATAAATTACTAATAGATTGGTGCTCTAATATCCTAATTTTAAATGTTAAGAATTACTAGCTATAAAACTCATAAAATTCTAGACAGAGACTGGGTAGAGAAATCCAAAGCTAAGTTAACCACCATAAGTCAAATACTGAAATTGCTGATAAAATTCTTCATATTCTAGGCAATTTTAGGGATCAAATTATTGCATAAAAGCAAACAGACCTGTTTAAATATAGTAACTCACAAACCAATTCTGTCCCCATAATTTTTTGAGATGTCCAAGTCTGATATCAATCCAATGCCTACTGGAGCTATTCAGGGACTGAAGTATATATCACAACACTGTCTAGCCAACTCAGCCTAATAGGCCAACAATCTGTGACTCTTAATACTCAATTCTTATTTATAAATTTCAACATCGTCTGCAGTAGTGTGACAAAAACTGGGGAGAGTATCTCTTTACATTAGTAATTATTGAATAAATATATTTGTCAAGAGGTCTTAATTTTCCACAAAAGGAATGAATTCAACCTAGAATAGTTTTTGCTTAAAAACATATTTTGGATATCCTGGTAATACAATAGAGATAGGTAACACAAACAAACATTTTTTTGTGTATTCTTTTTATTGTTTGGAACACCAAAGTAACCCAAACTTCACATTTACAATGAACTTTTTAATAAAAATATGCTGTACATATTAGAGATACATATACAACAGCTTCTGGAGAGCAAACACTGATGCTCACAGTTGAGAGGAACCGCATCGCCATTACCTTTAATATTCCTTTTCTGCTGGATGCCCAACTGCAGAGTTGCCTTCAGCTTTGAGGACACTAGCACTGTACTAACTACACTTTGGCCCATGAGGTACTAAGTACAGAGTTTTAAAAAACCAAGTAATAATGGTTATTGTGTATCTAGCAGTTTTTATTTCCAGATGATCATTATTAATAAAAGAAACAAAATCTCTACACAATGGGAGTTGAGTTCTCTCTGCATTCAGTAGCAGGGGCCAGCTCAGCTCAGCTCCAGAAACAGGCAGTCCCTCCCAAACTAACATGCACGCTCAGGTGTGATGATGCAGGAAACTCTTTACCCCAAACCGTCCTTAAGGTACCTCAACACCCTTTCTTTTTCCTTAGGGTCAGGCCTCAATACAGACTTTTTGGAGATACGTTGAATGTGTTTGGCCCTGGTATTCTAAAAACGTTGGCACATTTCCAAAATTATGATCCAAGAACCCAGTTAAGTCTCAATAACACATTTACCTCCCATTATAAGAAAGCTATTAGCTATCATCAATGGAAAGAATTAAGATATCAAGTTGTGATATTTAAATGAAACACCACTATGACTTAACACACACATTTCTAAACTTTAATATGCGTGCGGTCATGATCTAGTTTAAACTACCTTCAAAGTACCCCAGGCAACTATGCTAACATACACTTTTACTTAAAAAGTTTGCTTCCTGTTTGCCAACAAAGCAGAATTTAAAACGAATCACAGCTAAAGTAGTTTAATTTTAGAACCACAAAGTCTAAGTATTCTCTAGGTGGTTTGTGTCACCTGACAGTTCTTACCTGTAACAGCGCCCACTACAGGCTGTGGACCCTGTGGCAGGTGTTTTCATGTGTTAGCCCACTGAATCACGACACCCTGTGTGTCAGTGTCATTTTTATTCCCCTCTACAGATGAGGAAATCAGAGCTCAGGATCAACTTCTAGGCTGAAAGTTTTCTGATTGGCACAGTATTTAAAGGAAACCATCAGGGCACCAAGAGGAAACCAGAGGCATCTCAGCCCCAGCACTCCACATCTGGATCACAACAGCAGTACCTCAACCCAATCACTGATCCTTAAGTACCGCAATACTGCAATGTGATTACTGCATTCCTTCATCAAAATGAGGAATTGTGGTTAGTCTTTTGAGACAGTCCTCCTTTATTTGCATATACATTAAAAAATCTCATTTTGAAAAAGCAGCTCTGAACCTGCCAAGTACACACAAGTTGAAAAAAATTTACAAATAAGATGTTATCACTGAAATTAAATGGTGACAGACATGCCCAAGAAATACTGCAGGGTCTGATATATGAGTCTTAGGACAGATGATCATGTGAAGATGGCAACTAGTGGGCAAAAGAACAATACTGGAATACTGGTAATGCAAGGAAACAGTGTGATCATACCAGAGGCCCTGGAATGAGCAGAAATAATGGCTGTTCTGCCAAGAAATCCAAGTCCCCTCCCCAAGGGGCCGATTTTACCATGGTGTAAAAATCAGTTCAAGTACATTTTCATATTAAACTTCTAAAAAAACTCATTTCTCTTTTAAAATGTCAAAATTTATGTGATATTCTCTTCAAGAGTTCTTTCTGACTGAAGACTTTCTTACAACTGGAACTACTGAATTCTAGTTAAAAGTACTTGGTAATAAACAGTTTGCAAATTTTAGACCTTCCAGGATTTGAAACAGTCTTCAATTTTAAAATTTGTTTTAAAAGTGATAGACAAAAGTTATTAGCATAGGTAAAGCATCAACAGCCCTGTAGTGAAAACCGCCCGCCTATCTATATCTATCTATCTATCTATCTATCTATCTATCTCTCTCTCTCTCTCTCTCTCTCTCATCTATCCTCTCCTCCTTCATGAACCAATGTCTTTCTCCCATGGACCTTCATCCAGTTGGGGAGGAGGAGAGGGACACCCAGCCAGAGATATGAGATGAGGAGAAATGTGAGAAAGATGCGAGTTTAATTATTTTTCTAGTAGTGCTAAGATTACTAAGTTTACTTTTCAAGCTTACCAACTTCTGAGTTGTGTTCCTTTGTTTCACATGTTAGACATAAAGGTTAAATTGTCTGTTCAGTAGTACTAAGAAATAAGGGGCAGGGTCTTCAAGATCTAATATTAAATCAGAGGCAGGTACTTACTCTTCAGGGTTGTTTGAAAGCAGTGGTTAATAAACTCTTGGAGATCACGAAATATTTCCACTCATTCAATGAATTTACTAAGCCCAGAGAAAAACACAAATGCACATAATTTTGTAAACAGTTTCAGGTGGCCTAATATCTATGGACCCTAGACAGGGAGACTTCATCTCAAATGAATTCATAATTGAGGGTGTGTGTGAATAGAGAGGATGTGGAGGAAAGGGGTATGATTCTTGTGCAGCCACATTATCATAAATATGAAAAAGAGCTTAAGAAATTGAGACCAAAGATGTTAAGGCTCCTTGGTTCCCAGTCCAATGTTGTTTCTACTGTATGATTTCCATTATAGTGTAGACCTCTTAAGCAACTTCCTTATTAAACAAATAATTTTCTATCATTGTAGGTACTGCTACATTACTTGTGGTAAGTTTTAGTCCCAAATCCTCTTTTATCATTACCTAATCTGTGTACTAAGGGAAATGAAAACATCAAGTTTATTCTGGGCCTCAGCTCAGTCTTGGAGAGGGCAGAATACAGCATACCACTTAAAAGCAAATTGGTTTTTATTAAAAATGTGGCACATACATAAAATATTTCCAATAGTACTGAAAGGAATAGGTGAAAAAATAAACCCCCCACCACGAACCAATGTCCCACAGGCCTACATCTCAGAGATAACCAATGGGAAAAGCAAACGTGCATACACACACCTCTGAAAATTGTAATGGGCTCCTAGGACCAGAATGCTTAACACTCAGGAAATATTAACTTCCCACTAGGAGACTCAAATGTTCATTATACTTGGCAATTCCACTTCAGATATAACAACTTATTAATTTAAACATGGTCTACTATAACAAGTATGTATGTATAACTTAAGCAAGCCAGTAAACCCTCTTAAAGATGTAAACAATCTAAGTTGCACCTCCCCTGATCACAGTGGTGAAGTTGTGGGTTAAAAGTCTAAAAGATAAACTCCAACAGAAGAAAACTGAGGAGTCACTGGGAGGAGTTCCTCATGATGCGCAACTATTACTCAGAAATCAGAGCCATTTTATTGCAATGTATCAAAGAAGCTTTCTTTGCCAGCCTACAAAAAAACGCTACCAAAAGCCCAGGGGTTTCAAAATGGGTAAGAATTGGTCCAGAAAGAGAAAAGCTTATGTTATCAAAGAAATACCTCTTCTAAAGCTGGGAAGTTCTGGGGTTATATCAATCACAAATCCTGAACCAATTCCTTTGCACAGAGATTACTTTAATCATTTCTTATACCAAATTAAGACATGCAAATCTGAACTTTTACTCAAGACAAATATGACTTCACCTTCAGGACTGTCTCTCGGTAAAGATCTAGTGCAAGCATTTGACTTATGAGGAAAATCTTCCTCAAAGAAAACTAGCCTCAAGATTATTTTACCAAAATCCACATTATTTTTAAAAAACCTAACTTGAGGGGGAAGAAACCCTAATGATAAAAAATTTAACTTACCAAGAAGTGAAACAGGCTGGGTTACAGGAGGGGTGGGCAGGTTCGTGGGTGCAGCGGGTGGCACAGCAGAGCCATACATTTTCACACTGTCACCAGACTCGGCATTTCCTCTAGCCCCAGACACCACTGTTGGAATGGGATTTCCAATAGATAAGTCTTTTGTAGTGTCTTCATTTATACCAGCGATAGTAGCTAAGGAATATAATTACATCAACATGTGAAGCTGAATAATTAGTTACTTTCTTGGTCAACATTCTTCTGCCATACTACAGATCCTATTACTGGTTCACTCTCCCTCCTACCCCCAGCTCCAAGAGGTCAAGTGAACTCAAAGGAAAAACATGCTTACAGTTTGGGATGCTTATTGGTGGAGTGTGAGGAGGAGGAATGGATACTGGTGGAGTTATAGGAGGTGGGGGTCCAGGAGGAAGAAACCCTAGAATAAGAAAAACGATGTCAACTTATGCAGTATAATTTCATTTCAAGTTCTAAACGAATGCATTCTCAAACAACTTAGTTACCTGGTGGTAAATGCATTGGATTGAATCCTGGGCGCAGAAACGGTGGTGGTGGAGGAGGAGGAGGAACACCAGGACCAAATCCTGGAGGAGGAATTCCCAAAGGAGGCGTGAACGTGGGTGGCTGAAGAGCACCCACTACAGGAGGACCAGGCTGATGTGGCGGGACCTAGGAAGAAAGAAAAAGAAAAATGAAATCATACATTTAGCTGCTCTTCCACATAGCATGGATAGACAAAGAAAATACTTTGTCGAAAAACTAGATGTTTCTACATTTGTACTTACTATACCCAATAATATATTCTGTAAAAGATGGTAGGCAAACTGTGATGATATAAATGACATAAATCAAAGAAATCAAATGATATAAAATCAAAGTTTTGCTCTCTCCTTTAGGACAGCAAACTAACACTATATTTCATCAGCATCCACTGATGCTCTGATAGCTATTTTAACTCTCTAAAATGGAAAAGTGCCAATCTCACATAATCATGGGATTAATTAAGTAAATACAGAGTAAGTGCTGGTGCCTGGCACTTACTAAATACCCAGCAAATGTTAGCTATTAAAAAAAGATCAATTTTAACAATTAGTCAGGTTTCTTTAAATGAGCACTGACACAAGGTAACATTTGCTTACAACCAGCACTGAAAGACATCCAAAAAAATCAATTACAAAATTGCCAATCTGGGGGGGTCTGCTTAAAAAAATCAAGTATGTATGTATGAATGTATGAAAACACATAATTTTCTCTGTACATTGAGAAAATCAAGAGTCTGGACAACCCATTTTCATAACAGCTCAGATGTATCTGATTTAGATTTAATTTGAGGAACTGGGGAAGCAAGGCATTGAAAGACAAGAAAAATCTAGCAGATCACATAAATCTATGGGTCAAACTATTTATAAATTTTACCAAAATATTTTTTCATTATTCAGCTCTTACTACATGACAAGAAACATGGTGAACACTTTTTGTTTTTGCGGTACTGGGGATTGAACTCAGGGGCATTCTACCTCTGAACTACATCCCCAGACCTGTTTTTTATTCTTTATTTTGAAACAGGGTCTCACTAAGTTGCGGAGGGCCTCACTAAGGAGCTAAGGCTGGCCCTGAACCCGCGATCCTTCTGTCTCAGCCTCCCAAGTACTGGGATTACAAGCGTGCGCCACCACGCCCGGTTGTTGAACACTTAATATACATTATTTCACTTAGGTCTCAAAACAACTCTGACACAGGAGGAACTGCAGAGCCAAGGCCAGGAAAGGAAACGTGTGTATTTTATAGCTAGAAATTAAAGCTTAGTGGTTAGGTGACTTGCACAAAACCACACTGCTGAGTAAAAACAGTGGATTGGGATTAGAACCAGGTCTACCAGAATGTGGATTTGTTCTTTTGAGGTAAAAGGTTGTTTGATTAGACATTTAGCAAATACTTTATATAACATGCCTTTATATTAACATTAAATTTATTAAATAGCTTTTGACCATCTATTAAAAATAATTCATGACGACACCTCCCAAACTGAAGATGAAAAAGCTCCCTTTCCCTCAAAGCAGCAGTGTGATGGAGACACACCCAAGTTCCTTCAGAACATAAAGTTCCTGAGGAATAAAGGCCCAATAAGAAAAATAGCGCGAGAACATGATACTCTAATACATTAGCATTTCATGCCTAGGACACTGGAAGACACTGGAAAAACTAGACTGATGTAAAGCAATATAAATTTGTTCTGGTTTTATTAACACTTATAAAATAAGGGTTATAAAGTTTATACACAATAGATATGATATACCAAAATCTGAACGACTCATAAGCACAATTTATGTGCTCATGTTTTTCACTATGAATCTAGACATACAACCACAGTAAAGGGATCTTCCAGACATTTAAAGGTTTTAAATAAAGTCCCAAATATCCTCACCTGTGGAGGTGGCACTGTTATAGGTGCAGGAACAGGAATAGGAGGGACAGGCACCGGCAAAGGTTTAGGTATGGGTGACACTGGCTCTGTGTGTGAGGTTTCTGCGCCTCCATTTTGAGCCACTTCATTTTCAGGCTTCTTGGGAATTCCTTTCCAATCTAGAAGAGTTACAGAAATGTAAAAATAGTAAGAGCTTACTACTATCAGCGTATGGGTTGAAATCTAGAACTAAAAAATTGGCAGCCTGGTAATTAAAGAAATTCCTGTGCTAATTTTACAAACAGTATTTAAATTAAAGAATGGAAAACATGTAAAAGATACTTATTATGTGCCAGGCACTGTCCAAAGCACTCTATGTATGCTAACTTTTAAAAACCTCATAACCTGTAAGTAGATACTATTATTTCCATTTTACAAATGACGAAAGCACAACTTGCCCAAAGTCACATTCCTAGTAAGTAGCAGGGATGGATTCAACTCAGACACATCTTGTTCTAGGATCTTCTTAACTACAATAATGTATTGAACAAACTTTCCCTATTACAAGAATAACTCAGACATTCTCCTACTTATATCTCAACCTCTTCAACGAATCCTCCACTGAACCAAGCGCTCTAGGATTACAGTGTCTTACTCTGTATTTTGGTCCAGAACCTCCCAGATGCCTGGCAAATAGCAGGCCCATCTGCCCGAACAGAAACCCAGCTCTAACCTTAATCAAAGGCATCATGCATTATGGAAGGAGGTGGAGTGTGGAAATAATACAGCACTGTTTTCATATCCTGTCTCTCAAACTAACATTCCTACTTGAAGAGTCCTCTAAATGTTCATTCTATTTTACCATGCCATGCTATATTCCCTAGTTCTTGTTATCAATCTCTACCAACCTGGCATTTGTAATATCAGTATCCACAAGTAACCTGGTCTTACACAATTCCTTTGATTGCTCTTTTAAGGCATTTAAAATTTTCCAAATAAATTATCACGAAGCACTGGACTAAAACACAATAGTGGTTAAACATCCCTTATCCAAAATGTTTAAGACCAGAAGTGTTTCAGATTTTGGAATACTTGCACAGATTTCACAGTGGGGCAATCCTAATCCAAAAACTTTAAATGTGAGAAAGTTCAAAGCTTTTTGAATATCATGTTGGTGCTCAAAAAGTTTCAGATCTTGGGGTTTGGGAATTAGGGATGCTCAACCTGTACCAATAATACTCAGTTAAAGATCTATTTGATGTTAAGTTTCACAGTGAAAAAATCTACTTAATTCTCTAATTAATAACGAATCCAACAATCAGTAATGATTTCACCTGTGTTTGTGTCTTTCCCATTAGACATGTTACATTAATATTAAAGACCATGTTTGTCTTATTCACTATTGTATCATCTGTTTATAATGGAGAGATTGACATAATTAAGATTAAGTGGGTACTCAAAACCCTAAAATTTCTTCCTAATGCAAAGAATAAACCAGACATTTGATTTTTCCCAAGTATTACCAAGCTAACAAGTGAACTGTAAGAGAAATTGAACACTGCTTTACCTGGGTTAAGGGTATCACTGTCCAACATTCCTCCTTCACAAAAACTCTCCAGTTCCTCAGGCTTGACTTTGTCCCACGGAATATAGGTAACGCCAAGTTCTACATCCCAATACTGTTTATAATCTGCCTTTATTCCTTTGTTTAAGGCCCAGGCAATCTATTTCACCATTAGTGAAAATATAAAAGGAAGGGAAGAGGAGGCTGTAAGTCTTGAGAAGTCACCATTCCCTGTCATTCTATGTTGAGACTTGGGCAGCAAAGCAGCAATCTGGACTCATATCCCTGGATCTCAGTCAAGAATTATTCTCACCATCCAACTGGTTATACCTTCTATCTCATTCTGTCCTAGGATGAAAATTCACTGGCAGCTGCTCTTTACCAACTCCCCTGCCAAAGACCAGCTTGCAGAAAACTTCAAGGAACACGTGCATCAGGGCGAGGCTGAAGCGCCTTGTGTAGCCCAGTTTGCTGGGCAATGCTTGTCTTTGTGGCATTGGACAGTGAACCCAAGGGCATCTACCCGAGTTGGACCCCCAGCCTGATTTCTCGTCCAGCCTCCCAAGTACTGGGATTATAGGTGTTTGCCATCATGCCCAGCTTGGGCACCACTTTTCAAAGTCTACAGGATCCTGGCAATTAATTAACACTAGACAAAAAAAAAATTTTTTTTTGGTGGTACAATCCAAGGGTAAAACAGGGTATTAGGACATTGAGGAAACATAAACGCCCATGTACCTATATCATTTTCTCTATCATTGGTAATTATTTTTCGAAGTTAATTTTAAGATGAGATTGCACATTTTTTGAATAAAGCAAAACTTATTACTAAGAGATATTATATTTAAGACACCAATTGATGAACCATCTACATTAGAAAAGAAGGGGCCTAAGGGTATAATTCTGTGGTAGAGCACTGGCCTAGCATGTGTGAGGTCATGGGTTCTATTCCTAGGACACCCCCCCAAGCCCCACCATGTACTGAACGTTTAAAATTTTGTGTTAAACACTATAGTTTTTTCTTAAGTATGTAACTTACAAAGATGCATATGAAATGCCTAGTCATTAACTAAATACAAAATTAGTTTTTAAAAAGCCACACAATAATTTCATCTTTAATTTAAAAGAATGAATTATTAAACTGTACCTTTATGGATTTCTGGTTTACTTTATAGTTTCCTCGGCTCAGTTTCTGCAGGGCGCGATAAGCATCTTGCCTATGAACCATAACAATATAGGCACAGCCCCTGGGAGGAATCATCTGCTCCAAAACATTTTAGTATGACACAAGATAATAAAAGAGCAATGTAATAACGGACTCTAATAGCCCTATCCCTCCCGCCTCTCCCCCCGCCACGCTCTATAAATCAAGGTTAAAGTCATTTAAGTTGGCAATTCAAGTCTGGTCTTGACTGAGCCCTCCAAACTTTGTTATATACTTTCCTTAAAAGAGATTAAACTTTTGTTATCATTAAATGCAGAGATTGCTAAATACGGACTTAGAACAGCTAAACTTGTAGCCACATCTTCTATAAATCTGGGCAAATTATAATTCAGATCTCAAGTCCTTAATTTGACAAAATGGCATCAAACACATCTGCCCCCATCATTAAATAATTGAATAAACACTCACATTAATTGATTCAATTGGACCAAACTCTTCCAAGAGACTGGCAACATCCTGTTGAGTAGTCCTTTTGTCCAGCTGTCCCACCCAAAGTGTAGTACTGCAAACTTAAAATAAAATTATAATCATGAAAATATTCATATTTGATAGATGAGCAGCAGCATACCTTACTTAGAAAAAAATCATTAAACAAAATAAGTATGAGTTACGTTACAATATCAAAAAATTAAGTAAAAAATCCTGTACCAACTTTTAAAATTTTAGGAAATTGTGTCAGTATTTCCAGAAATGGAACCAGGAGAGTTAAAGGTATACACAAGAGTTGGAAAAAACTGGTCTTTTTTGTGGGCAGACCTAAAGATATCTATGAAAACTGTAAAAGTTATCTATGAGGCCAAAGCAGCAGCAACTTGGCCATGGTTGCCTTGCAATGAACAGCAGGACTTGGCCTTAAGGCCAAGTCTCTTGATCACTCTATGTAGTCATCCCTTTCTAAGTTTTTAGTTTTTCTTTTATACTGTGTTGTAGGAAATAAGTTTTATACAGTCAGAAATTTTACATATACCCTAGTCCTTATTATGAATTAAACTCTTAATAGTTAGCTCATTTACATCCAGAATACATCTAGCATACCTTACTAAACAGATTCTAAACTAAAGATACCTGATGAAATTCGGGAGATAATGAAAGCTGATATATTCTGTAAATGGTTAAATCTTTTTAAAGGAAGGTACCAGTTATTCTAGGAAAAAGAGCACTCCTTTCCATTTTATAGAGAACTAGTTAAGGACTTTATAGTAAATATATTCAAACAAGACAAGAGAAAGCAGTATTTAGAACAAAACAACATAGTGAAAACATTTCATTTATGGCTCTGCTAATAGTTACATAAACATTCTAAATCGATGATATGTAAAACACAACGCAGGAAGTTTGAATACGAAGGTTTATTTACCACTTGCAGTTTCTGGTTTGATTTGAGGAAGGCCCTTCTGTCTACGCTCCCTCTCTTTTTCTCGATCGCGTCTTTCTTGGGAGCGAGACCGAGGAGAATGCCGGCGCCTATCCCTGGAGCGAGACCGGGAGCGTCGGTGACGAGACCTTCGGGATCTAGAACCAGACCTAGATCGTCTCCTTTTTGGTGACCTAGTAGTTTCATTAGGAGGGACAATGGACAGCACATGGATAAAAAATAGAAAATATATGTGCAGATTAAGTTAAAAAGAAAAAGGAAAACCCAATTAGGTAATTTAATATTTGGATATTTAAGAATCTGATATAGTAGGGAACTCATTTTAAAGATTTTTAATATGTCTGAAATTAGAAAGCATGTATATAATTTAAATGAAATAAGTAAGGTTGCCAGCTTATAAAGGTAGCTCTCATCTTCAGTACCCCTGGTACTATACTAAATTATATACTTGCAGTATAAGAAGCTAATTTTCATGGTTGAGATACACTGATACTATTACCTGGCATTCCTACGATCTTTCTTTTGTAGATTGATAAAGTTGCAAAGAACTTTGAATCTATAATTTCTCCAATACCATGTATACCTGTATACATAGGCACCAGATCCGCTCAAAGGAAATAAACATGGGCAAGGTGACAGACCTTCAATTTTTCTTTGTAAAATCACCATTTCTCTTCCCCCTTCCTTCCCACATAGACATACTACAGCAGGTGTTTTTTATTAACACTTGATATGAGAAAACGGCCCAATTTGATTTTCATCTATATGTCTCCTAAGACATATAGGGTTGGAAAAACATTTTCTATAAATTACCTGGATGCTGACCTAGATCTTGACTTTCTGTTATCAGATATATGCCGCTTAACCTCTGGAACACAAGGTTGTTCTACTTCCATTTCCTTAAAAACAAAAATCATGATAAAATGAGAAATGTGGAAAATTTCTAACAAACACTAAAAAAACAATTTCTTGCCCCAAAAGATCATCTTTTGATCTTTTGGTTACTTGGAACAGAACTATTAGAGTTTAACGATGACTGGCAATCCCTTAAAACAATTGTGTGTGTGTGTGTGTGCGCGCGTGTTCAGTACTGAATTGAACCCAGGGGCAATCTACCTCTGAGCTACACCTCCAGCCCTTTTTTTATTTTTTGTTTTTGAAACAGGGCCTTGCTAAGTTGCTGAGAGGCTTGCTACTTGCTGAGGCTGACCCTGAATCTGTGACCCTTCTGTCTTAGTCTCAAAAGTACTGGGATTACAGGTGTGCACCACATCTGGCTTTATTAAATAGTTTATGAAATTAGAGGAAATGCTTCTCTACTTCTAAAAGTTACTTTCTGTAAGTTGCATACCACTTTATTTTTTTATTTTATTTTTTTTGTGGTTCTGCGGATTGAACCCAGAGGCATTCTACCTCCAAGTTATACCCCCAGCCCGATTTTATTTCTTATTTGGAGACAGAGTCTCGCTAAGTTGACAAGGCTGGCTTTGAACCTGCGATCTTCCTGTCTCAGCCTCCCAAGTACTGGGATTACAAGCATGTGCCACCACGCCCGGCTACATACCACATAATAAACCATCATCTAACATAGTAAACTAGGCATTGGTTAAGTCTTCTATACTCTATCTCAATTCCCACAAAACCCTGTAAAAGTTGGTAGCATTATTATGTTCACTTTTCAGGTGAAAAACCTGGAGCATAGAGAAGGGTTAATATATGCCCAATGTTTTTCTTCACATTAAAATAATGAAGATAGTAGTCAGGCGTGGTGGTGCACACCTATGATGCCAGTACTTGGGAGGCTGAGACAGGAGGATCTCAGGTTCGAGGCCAGCTCTAGCAATTTAATGAGACCCCATTTCAAAATAAAAACTAAAAAGGGCTGGAAGTGTAGCAAGGAGGTGGAATGCCCCTGGGTTGGTTCAATCCCCAGTATTACCCTGCACCCCCAAAAGAAGATAGCAAGCAAATAAGCAGCAATCTGCATAAAAACCAAGGGAACAACAAAAAAAGGTAACCAGCAATCTAAGAATACAATTTTACCTGCTGATGCTGCTTCTGTGTGAGTGGTTCATTCTGTGCCTGAAAGGGAGGCTGGAAAGTCGGCTGCACTGGTGGAGTTGGAGGAATCACAGGCTGAGCCATGGGAGGAAACGGCGGTGTAGGAAGAAGTGCAAATCCTGGCATCTGTCCATTAGGAGGAAGTGGAACCTTTTATTTTACAAAAAAAAGTGCACGATTAGATCAGCAGCTACCAACAATAATCTGGAAAGCCCTTACTTCATATAAAGCTAGAATATATTCAATAAATTTTGATCAAGGAAAAGCTACAATGACCTTCAATATTAACAATTTCTACAGTATAATCTTTTTCTGTAGCCACATACTCAAGTACTGTATGGAGATTAAAAATTCTATAACACATTTCAAAATGTTAAATATACTTATTTGGCTTTATATATTTAAAGACATAGCTTATACGCTGGGCGTGGTGGCGTACGCTTGTAATCCCAGTACTTGGGAGGCAGAGACTGGAGGACCCGGGTTCGCGGACAGCCTCAACTACTTAGTGAGGCCCTCCGCAACTTCGTGAGACCTGGTTTCAAAATAAAGTATAAAAAATAGGGCCGGGGGTGTAGCTCAGAGGTAGAACGCCCCTGGGTTCAATCCCCGGTACCGCGCAAAAAAAAAAAAAAAAAAAAAAAAAAAAAAAAAAAAAAAAAAAAAAAAACCCCAAAGACATAGCTTATTTACATAATAAGGAAACATCATGACAGGCTAAACCTTAAGTGAAAGGTACTCTATTGCAAAAGGTCTTTCAACTTTTATAACAATGAAGCCTTTTGGGAGAAAGAGAAGAGTGACTAGAAGCAATGACTTCTAGATTTATTATTTTTTGTTTAATTTACCAAAGGAGGAGCTTCAACATACTGAACTTTTATTTCAAATAAAGTATAATAATGATGAAAGTAAACCACAATCTATTTCTGCATGTACAATTCAAGCACCAATACAATAAAACTAATTTTGTCACAAAGTATCTTTCTATATTATTTATAAACTGTCAGTAACTACTGGAAATACATTCACAGGTTTTCTTCATATTTTAAAGAGACTTACAAAGTAGTTTCCAAACTTCATTGATGAGTCATTAAAATCTCTATATCGATTTGATATTATTGAATATAAAGAATGAACTGAAGCTGTGCATGGTGGCGCACACTTGTTATCTCAGTACTTGGAAGGCTGAGACAGGAGGAGGATCATAGGTTTGTGGCCAGCCTCAGCAACTTTGAGAGGCCTTCCCCAACTCAGTGATAACCTGTTTCCAAATAAAATAGGGCTGGGGGTGTAGCTCAGAAGTAGAATACTCCTGGGTTCAATCCCCAGTACTACACACACAAAAAGGAATGAACTGAAAATAATACAGGAAAGAAAATTAATATAATGTAGATGTCTTGGAGCTGGGTATGGTGGTGCACACCTGTAATCCTAGTACTTGGGAGGTTGAGACAGGAGAACCACAGGTTCGAGGATAGCCTCAGCAGTTTAACAAGACTCTCAGCAACCTAGTGAGGCCCTGTTTAAAAATAAAAAAATAAAAAATAGTTCAGAGGTAGAATGTCCATGGGTTCAATCGCCAGTAAAAAAAAAAAAAAAAAAAAAAAAAGTCTTGGAAAAACAAAGTAGTATTTCTCAAGGTTGGTTGTACAATATCACTGCAGAATTAAACAAAAACAACAAACTAGATTCTTTAGAATGACTGTAGGTAGCACTGGAGGGCCAGGCTCTGTATTTTTAAAGTGCTCTTCCCTCTTCCCACAATTCAAATGCATAGCCAAGTTTAAGGAACTCTAGAGGATTTACTGCAACAAATTCAATGAACACATCTCTATGAACTTCCTGCAAATCTCCAGTGTGCTATGTATGGTCCTTTAATTGCAGATTTCAAACTACATTTCTGAACAGAGAGCTGAAGGCTCTAAATGTAATCATACGACACACAGAGAAAAAAAGGGCTCCTGCAAGGGAAAGAGCTGTGTGAGTTTCTTTAAATAAAACAGTAATGTCCCAACAATTTTACCTACAATACCTATTATTAAAATACAAGCATGCTATGCCTAGCAGCCTTGTTTTAATTAAAATAAAAAGCAACTCAAAACAGTTTTGTGCTCAATAGCTTTTCTGGAGTTGCAGTATTACTTAATCCCACAAATAAATAACAGCGGTCTGTGAAGCGCAAGCCATCTTCTCTAAGAACAGATCCCAAGTTATTAAATCCCAGCTGCAAGAAAAATAAATGCCCATACCTGATGGTGCATTGGATCTTGTATTCCCAACATTCGAGGTTGAAATTGATCCATATTTTGATGCTGTGTATATGCTGGCTGCTGCATGCCATCTCCAGGAAATCCGCTAAAATAGGTAAGTAATATTTTCACTCCTTCAAAAGCATTTAAGTTTTTCAGCCATATTTATATTAGAGGAACATGAAGAATGTTCAGGAGTCAATGCTAATCAACATTTTACTAATCATGTATTACCCATCTATTAATCTACATACTCATTATTATTTTCAACACAAAAGTCATTTTTTTAATTCTAAATTGGATAGGATACCCTCTCTGTTCAGGAGAAAACCCCTAATAACACAATTTTACAAAACAATAAAACTTTTTTGCTAAATGGTACTTAGATTATGCTTTACACCTACTCTTAAAGTTCTGTCAAGGAACTACAAAGCGGAAACTCACAATGGTGCCTGTGGAGGAGGTGGTGAGGTGGTGGCAGGTGTTGCGGCGGCAGCAGTGACAGTACCAGCAGCGGTAGGTGTGGCCACGACAGACACAGGAGGTACAACAGCAGCAGCAGCAGCAGCAGCAGGTGCTGCAGCGGTAATGGCGGCGACATCCTCTTTCTTTGATTCTTCCACAGCTTCTGGCTCATCATCATAATCAAATCTATCAAGCAGCTTCTAGAACAGGCACACCAATATTCGATTTTAAAATTTAGACTGTGATTCACTAAAAAATGAAGCTATAGAAACAACAGATGTTTGCCCTCATTAATAACTCCACTCCCACGTCAGGGCAGCCTCATTTCCCATGTTCCAGAGGTTCTTAGTTCAAAGACATAAACACTTTTTATAAAGTGCCATTTTGGAAAAGACAGAATTTTTTATTCTGCTTTCCTTTTCCAGTTATAAGCACAGTGTTTTCTTTTTGACCATTTTCTATCTGCTTATTTCATAATTAATTTAGCAGTATACTTATTTTTCTAAAATACTCATTTACTTAGACTAAAAAGTGGAATTTTATGCACAGGAAAGTGCGCACCAAATTTTAGACCGTATGTTGTTTGCTAAAGAATGTATCAATAAGAAAAAAAAGAGAATGGCATAAGCCGGGCACAAAGAATTCTCACCACCTGCTCACTAGCTTAACACTTCACAACTTATTTCAGATTACCAAAAACATGCATTAAAAAAAATAAGTATACTTCATGAGATCACATATTTAGAAGAAAAGCAATTTTAAAAAACTCTTTCAGAAGGGAAAGTAACAAACTGAACACCTACTAATGTGCTCCCAAGGATTACAAAATATTTCATCATGTCAAGAACTCCACAATGTAGATCTAGTTTCTTCTTTTTATAGATAAGAAAACTAAGGCTAAGGTGATTAAGAAACATAACCAAGATTGTACAGTAAATGGTAGCGTCAGGATGGGACACTCGTCTGTTTTACCTCAAAGCCCTCAATGTGGCCTCCAACAAACAAACTTTTCCCCAAGCTGTATCCGTTTTCCTCATGGATTAAACTTCAAATTTCTACAGTTATGTGTTCTCTGATAACTGCCCAAAGATTCAGCAGCAGGTGTGGCTATGGCGGGCACAGGAGGCTGGTTCTACCTCACTGAACAACAGATTTTTTTTTTGTGGTACTGGGGATGGAACCCAGGGGCATTATTCTACCTCCAAGCTACATCCCCATCCCTATTTTTTATTCTTTATTTTGAAACAAGGTCTCACTAAGTTGCAGAAGGTCTAAGTAGCTGAGGCTGGCTGTGAACCTGCGATCCTCCTGCCTCAGCCTCCCGAGTACTAGGATTACAAGTGTGCGCCACCACACCTGGCTAAAGAACACTTTTTAAATGCAGGTGTGGATAGTTTTCCAAATCAAAGACTAAAAAACCCCACCTATGTAAGAACTTAGGTTCACCTGTGCATGGAAATAAGTGTAAAAGGATATAGCAAGTTCTGTGGAACTGCTTCTCTTTTTCTGTATTATTTGTTTTCCCCCACAGTCGTGTGTTCTTTTACTCAAAAAATGTATCTAACCTTCTTTTAATCAGTAGTAACTCGTCAGTCACTAGGATATAATGAAAACCAGTATTTACCACATGTATTCTTAATTTGAACTACTAGCAATAAAGTTCTTCTATTTTGTTGTTTTGGTACTGGGAATTGAACTCGGGGCATTCTACCTCCAACCTCCACCCCCAGTCCTTTTTATTTTTTACTTTGAAACAGGGTCTTGCTAAGTTGCTGAGGCTGTCCTCAAACCTCTGATCCTCCTGCTTCAGTCTCCCAAATACTGGGATTACAGGCGTGCACCACTGCGCCTGGCTAAATTCTTTTATAATGAAAATGTTGGAAAGAATCAGACTCGAGAGATGATGATACCATTTAGTTCTATGATTTTCAAACTTGTGCTTTTTGCAGTGAAACCTGAAAAAATGAAATGTTATATAGCTACAAACCCAATCAAAACATAGAAAAATGGAACTCTCTGGATTAAAATTTCACAGGAAGCTCTGAGCTGTGCGTATTCAGCATACCCACCCCCTTAATGGCAGCATTTTAGATGTGCCTAAGCAACCATAGGGCCCAAGAGAGCAGATGAAAAACACTGAACCAACCCAAACAACCTTTGATAACAAAGGTGTGTGAGAGTGTGTGTGTGTGTGTGTTTGTGTTTGTTACTGGATCTTGAACCCAGGAGCATTCTAACTCTGAGCTGCACCCCAGCTGCATTTTATTCTGAAATAGGATCTAAGTTACTGCTCACTGGCCTCAAACTTGTGATCCTCCTGTCTAGCCTCTCAGGTCCTGGGATTACAGACAAGTGCCACTGCACCCATTGTAACTAAGGTTTTTTAAACAGCAAGAAACTGAAAGTAATTTGAATATTTATCAGTAGGGGACTAGCTAAACTGACATGTCCATGTAACAAAATACATTTACTAAGAAATGTAAATCTAATCCCATTAACAGCAGCAGCAATAAAGAGACAAGAGTATTAAGCAGGTATACATTAGACCAGTTAAAGAAAAGCATGTATTTATAGAAAATTAATTCTGAAAAGATATATAGCAAAATGTTTTCTTTTTTTTGCGGTACCGGGGATTGAACCCAGGGTCATTTTACCTCCGGGCTACACCCCCAGCCCTATTTTTTTATTCTTTATTTTGAAACAGGGTCTCACTAAGTTGCAGAGGGATTCACTAAGTAGCTGAGACTGGCCGCAAACCTGGATCCTCCTTTCTCAGCCTCCCAAGTACTGGGATTACAAGCATGCGCCACCACACCCGGCTAGCAAAATGTTACAGTAATTTCTAAGTCTGGAGGTTAATGAAGAATTTTCTTCTGTTTGTTTTCCTTCATTCCCTGAATATTCTTGCAACGAGCATATATTACATTTACAACCAGGAAAAAAACTATCTGTTTTGAGGTTGAGTGGGGATAAAGCCCCTCAAACCAGAAACAAAATGAACAACCTATAGAGCAACTACAAAAGAGAGAACTCCCACTGTCCAAGATGAGCGATCCACAATGGGTGGTGATGTGGGAGAAGCGTACCTTGTCGAATGCGGTTTTTTGTTCGGGAGGGGGGAAAGCAGCTTTTTGTTCGGGTGGCTGTGCAGGAGCAGTCTTTAGCTGAGCAGTGATAGCCTGAACCTGAGCCATCACCGCGTTGTCAAGGGCGGGAGACTGTGGTTTTGGAGGCTGCTGAAAAGTCTGAAGGATCTGCTGAAGCTTAAAGAATGGGGAAACTGATGAGCCACACAACAAGGTATAATCGTAATCCAGAAGTTAATTTACTAAAGGAAAATCTCAAGGTGACTCAAAATAGCACAGGCATTGAGCTTGGAAAAAACCCACACCTTTCACTAATGGTTAAGTTTGTGAATGAATATATTAGGTATAGTGTACATCGTTTCAAGTTAAAGATGTATGCTGACAACCCAATGACATATAATGATGGTCAAAGAGAAGAGAAAACACAGTGAATTGTGAATAAGACAAAGTTAGTCTTCTAGAAATATGGAAAAAATTCTCTCCAGTCCAAATAATTGAGAAATCTGTGAGGAACAACACTGGCCACTTCGCAGTTCTGAAGATCCCTTCAAAGAGATATTATCGTTCCCTTGTTTTTCACTTTCCAATTTTCCTTACTATCCCCATGAGATCATCCCCCTAAGTGGTGGCTTTTCTAGTTAAAAAGTAGACACATTTTCTTCCTTCAATATGCTCATGAATGAGGAATGGAAAACAAGAACTGATGACAATACCTAACCCAGCAGACAAATCAATCT
This sequence comes from Glis glis, assembly GCA_004027185.1. Lineage (NCBI taxonomy): Eukaryota > Metazoa > Chordata > Mammalia > Rodentia > Gliridae > Glis > Glis glis. Next base: position 52,077 of record PVJS01004331.1, read on the forward strand.
TCGAGTACGCAGCTTACCTGTTGGCCTTGAGTTGTCTGAAACAGTTGTGCCACAGCAGCGAAAGCATCGGAGCTGGGCAACTGTGGTACAGTAGGTATGGAGTTTGGGGTGACTTGTGGGGGCTCTGAAGAAACTTTTACTGGAGGTGGAGGCGAGCCTAAAAAAGAAAAAGGTATTAGGACCTAATAAAGTGTCAACTTAAAGATTTTCCTTTTAAACTCCTTTAAGCTTCTTTGCTAAAATAATATTCCATCCAGATTAACATACAGTAAAATATATAGATTGTACTTACTAGGGTTTATACTATAACAAGTAAAAAAAGAACATATTTTCATTAGAAATAAGAATTATGGGGGGGATCTACCTTCCAAGATGCAAATTCAAGCTTCCTTCTTATGGAAAAATTCCACCAAGTAAAGACAGAAGCAAACATTATCATATGCAAAAGTTCTATCACAGTCTAAGCTCAGATACACTTGAGGGTACCTTCATTATTGGTGACATTTTCTGCTAGTGGGGCAGCATTACTGGTTCCTGCTGCCATGTCCAAAAGAGGTTGAATAATTTCAATTTTGAACACTCCATTTTTTTGCCAAAGGTTCAGCACACGAACTATTTTACTCTGTATATGTGAGAAACATGAATATACAATAATTATTTGCATAAATACTTAAGGAGAAACTCCCCCCAGGCTAACATTTCCATACCAAGTCTATTTCAAAAATAGGAAAAAAAAATCCATCAGAATTATGGATGTTTATATACTCTAATTAACCCTTCTTTGGTGGATATAACTTAATAAGAGACAGATACAGAGCTAGGGAATAAAAATAAACGTTACTTAATGTTTTCATTATTATTTTATTTATAAAGAAATTCCACCATGGACAAAAAAATAAAAGTGAAAGTGAATTTCCTCAGAATGACAACAGTTGAAATAGTTACGAAACTGGCCTGTAACTGAGGTTTTTTTGTGGCTAAGTAAATATGAAGGAGATGCAGAGATGTGTTCAAGGTATAATAACCTTTAGCTCCTACTCAAGGAATCATCTGTTTTAAAATTTTTTCCCCCACAAGAGCAGACCTCTAAAAATATAAACATGAATTCAACACCCAATTTATTATAAATGTCTCCATTCTTCATTACTATGTTTATAGCGTAATTCCTTACCTTTTTAGAGTCCACTTACTATGTCTATAATGATTTTCCACCTTTCTACAGTACATTGTAAAACTAGCTATATATATGTGTGTGTATATGGAATTAAATACTGTCATCTAATTGCTAATGAATACCACTTATGTTCTAGCATCTCTCTATGTTGGGGAACACCACCGATTACAGGCTCACTCCTACAGAATTTCTTCATCAGTCAACTATATAGCATTATTTTCTTTAAAGCAAGATGATGCTTCTTTAACATTTTTTTTGGTACTAGAGGTTGAACCCAGAGGCATTCTACCTCGGAGCTATACCCCTAGCCCTATTTTATTTTGAAACAGTCTTGCTAAATTGCTGAGGCTGGCCTTGAAGCTGTGATCCTTCTGTCTCAACCTCCCAAGGCCCGGGATTACAGGCATATGCCATCATGCCCGGCTTTTAAATCTTTTTTTAAAAGTTTATTTTACTGGGGTAAGAACACTTAAGATCTAACATCTTAACAAAATGTTTAACTGTATAAATTATTAATTATAGGCACACTGTTGTTCAGATCTCTAGAACTTACTCATTTTGCTTAGCTGAAACCACTTTCCCCTCTCCCCTAGAAACCACTATTCTACCCTTATTTTTTCCTTTTTTGGTACTGGAGATTGATCCCAGGGGCTTTCAACCTCTGGGTTATACCCCCAGCCCTTTTTTCTTGTTTTTATGTGTTTTTTGTTTGTTTTGTTTTGTTTTTTGGCGGTGCTGGGGATTAAACCCAGAGGCATTCTACCTCCAGCTACACCCCAGCCCTATTTTTTTTTTTTTTTTGCGGTACCGGGATTGAACCCAGGGGCGTTCCGGGGATTGAACCCAGGGGCGTTTTACCTCCGAGCTACACCCCAGGCCCTATTTTTTATACTTTATTTTGAAACCGGGTCTCATGAAGTTGCGGAGGGCCTCACTAAGTAGCTGAGGCTGGCCGTGAACCCAGATCCTCCGGTCTCCGCCTCCCAAGTACTGGGATTACAAGCGTGCGCCACCACACCCGGCCTGGCCCTAGGCCCTATTTTTTATTCTTTATTTTGAAACAGGGTCTCACGCCGGGCGTGGTGGCGCACGCTTGTAATCCCAGTACTTTGGGAGGCGGAGACCGGAGGATCCGGGTTCGTGGCCAGCCTCAGCTCTCTCTGTCTCTGTCTCTCTCCTTAGTGAGGCCCTCCGCAACTTCGTGAGACCCGGTTTCAAAATAAAGTATAAAAAATAGGGCCAGGGTGTAGCGTGGAGGTAGAGCACCCCTGGGTTCAATCCCCGGCACCTCAAAAAAAAAAAAAAGAAACAGGGCCTCACCAAGTAGCTGAGGCTGGCCATGAACCTGCGATCCTCCTATCTCAGCCTCCTAAGTACTGGGATTAAAAGCATATGTCACCATGCCTGACTTTTTTTTTTTTTTATGTTGAAACAGGGTTTCACTAAGTTGCTGGGGTTTTTGTTAAGTTGCTGAGGCCGGCCTCATACCTTCCATCCTTCTGTCTCACCCTCCCAAGTACTGGTATTACAGGCATGAGTCACCACGCCCGGCCCACTATTCTTTGATTCGATAAATTTGGTTTCGTTATTAACAGTATGGCATTCCTGAAGGACTTCACAACAAATAAGAAATGACCACTGCAGAAAAAACGGTTTTGCTTCAAACGCACCGAGATCACTACGTGAAAATATTAACTTGCAATTTAAATAGACGCTGAATATCTAATATACACCCATTAAAAATAATAACAAGCCAGGTGTGGTAGCGCACACTTGGGAGGTGTGCGCTCCCAGTACTTGGGAGGCTGATACAAGAGGACCACAGGTTCAAAGCCAGCCTTAGCAACTTAGCAAGGCTCTCAGCAACCTAGTGAGGCCCTGTTTCCAAATAAGAAATAAAATCAAGCTGGGAGTGTAGCTTGGAGGTAGAATGCCTCTGGGTTTAATCCCCAGTACTAAAACAAAACAAAATAAAACAAACAAACAAACAAACAAACAAACAAAAAACCCCACAAACCAACAAGAATCCAAGTTTTAAATTTAAATATTAGTAACTATACCTTATCTTCAGATGGACACAGATATAAATATTGGAATGTGGCGGTTATATTTTTAGAGAATCTTGGCCCAAAGACATCTTTATCAGTTCCAAATTGATGACGAGACTGTCGCACAATTGAGTCAATTACATATAATCCCGGAACCTTGTATTCTGGTTTACACTGCAAGGATAAAGATATAAAGTTAGCACAAGAAAAGCAAAATCACAATTTGATACCCATTCATCTCATATTTATATAACTGCATACAGTTTCATCCAATGACTGTTTAGAAACTACTCAAATGGTTCAACTAATTGTCTAACTTGTCAAGTTTCCCACAAGTCTACAGAGAACTGCCATTCTCTGATACTTAGATCCCTAAGATTTCACTTGTCTCTGATCTCTCTCCCTCCCCCTGTAATTTCCCACAACTGATAACACTTTACCAATCTTTAAGACACTTTCATAAATTCATTTATTATGCTAATCTCTACAACTCAACAACTTTTACATTTTAAAATTATCAAAATATTTCAAAAAATATATCAATTTTATTAAAGTAGCAGAGAAATAAAAATTAAAAGATCATTTTGGATGTATCAAATTAACAAAGACAGAAAATAGAGAAAACAGGCACCAACACACATTTCTGGTGGCAGCACAAAAAGGTACAACCCTTTACAGAGGATTATTAGCATAAAAGCAAATCCTTATTTGATCCAATAATTCTATAACGAGAAATTTATACTAAGGGAAACAGTTACGATACATATATTTTTCCCACAAGATTAGGTACCAAAGCATTTTCTATAAAAAGTGAAAAGGCAGAAATGTCTAAGTATCCAGATATAAGGAGCAGAGTAAATCATAGTAATAATCATTCAAAGGAATATTTTGTAGATGTTGAGGATAAACTCAGTGGGAAAGCAGGTTAACCATCAATATTGCCTCCATTTTCCTTACATTTGTGTATGTACATGTATATAAATAAAACATAAGTAGATTCAAGTGTAAATATGATCATAGTTTGGAGGCAGTAGCATGGGGGTAATTTAGGGTTTTCCCCCATTTCATTTATTTATACTCTGATTTGCTACTATAAAAAGATTCTACTGACACAATCATTTATGAGTATGTACTAAATGGCACAGGTTGTCTTAAGACTGTTCTAAGTCTTCTGGGACAGATGCATGCTAATCACATCAGTTACAATGTACAACTGCAGAACTAGAAATATGGCTTAATTCTGATGGGAACAGGGAAAAGTTGGGAAAACATCACACAAGAATTTCATTTGAATACTCAGAGGTGAGTTAAATGTCAACAGAATAGATGGGCAAACGGTAAAGCAGGCCCATCAGGTTTACGGGAAAGAGGGTCCTGGCTTAAAGATAAGAAATTCTGTTGTGAGGCATGATGTAAAAGTTGAATGCCCAGTTCATAGTAAATGCTTAATCAATGGTACTTCTATCACCTGTTAAAAAAACTTCTAGTGAAAAAGCCAGGCATGGTGGTACATACATGCCTGTAGTCCCAGTACTTGGGAGTCTGAGACAGGAGAATTGCAGGTCGTGGTCAGCCTTAGCACTTAGGGAGACCCTCAGCAACTTAGCTAGGCCCTGTTTCAAAATGAAAACCCCAGCATACTTGGGAGGCTGAGAGGCTAAGACAGGAGGACTGTAGGTTCACAGCCAGCCTCAGAAACTTAGCAAGGCCCTGTGCAACTTAGTGAGACCCTGTTTCAAAATAAAAAGTAAAATAGGGCTAGAGGTGTAGCTCAGCAGTACGTTGCCCCTGGGTTCAATCCCCAGTACCATACAAACACAAACAAAAAAAGTGTGGGGGAGAAGAGGGTGTAGTTTGGAGGTAGAATGCCTCTGGGTTCCACTCCAGTACCGAAAACACAAAAACTTCTAATGAATAAAAAGAACATCTAGAGCCAGGCGTGGTGGTGCACACTTGTAATCCTAGTACTTGGGAGGCTGAGACAGGAGGATTGCAGGTTCGTGGCCAGCCTCAGCTACTTAGTGAGGCCCTGTAAAACTTAGTGAGACACTGTATCAAAATAAAGAATAAAACAGGGCCTGGGGTGGGGCTCAGAGTTCAATCCCCAGTACCGCAAAAAAAGAAAAAAAATCTAGTTATGACTTTTTGTTTGGTGGATATAGAAGCAAGCATCTGAATCACAATTTACAAAGTAAATTACGAATATTAATCATAAATAAAATGAGTTAATGAAAAAAGTAGTTACCTTTTTGATGAATTTTTCTACTATTTGAACTACATGCTTATAAAGCTGAAAAGAATTAAAAAAATTACTGGTCAGGTTAGTATTTCTACATTTCTTAGAATTAAAAAATACTTAAAACTTGAAATTTGTACAATTTAAATAATTATCAAGATAATACTCAATGAACCATGAGAAGTAATCCAAAAGCAACTAATGAGAAAAAAATCATAAATAACCAATCAGAAAGGAATTCACTACCAAAATCTACATAATTGTCCCCCAAACAAGAAGGTCCCTTTCTTAGATTTGTAATCCATAAAGCAGGGTATCAGGCAACCTTCTGCAAGGGACAGGAACAATGGAATGAGAACTAAGCAACGCAGTTTCTACAATTAATCACCTATTCAAGTGTGCTCTTGAGTATGGCATTAAATTTCATGCAGACTTTTTCTTTTTCCTTCTAACAAGGATTAAATGAAATAAACTGCTTTGAAAAATATTACAACGCAAATGCAGTTATTATCATGAATCTTTAGCTGACCAGTGCTCTTTGATTAGGCCTGAACTAATTCACAAGATGAATCCTAACATTTTCACAAACATTTCTACATTAAATATGACATTTTAGTCTTACCTTAATAGCTTTAATAGCAGCTTTAGTGATGAGAATCATCTTGGCTCTAGAGATGGGAGGTTTCATATCCATAAGTGAAAAGAGCTTAAAAAACAAAAAAAGAAAAATACTTAAAAAGGTAAATCTAGAGGTACCTTGTTCTACAAAAATACTTGCAATCTATTAACTAAGAGAGTAACAAACTTTTGGAACTAAAAGTTTAACAAACCTGGCTAGTAAGTAAAAATCATGAATTTTCCTACATATTTGTATCAGCACTTAGAAAACACAATAAGGAAAGATATTAAAAAAAGAACCTAGAGGCAAAAACATTTAAGAAATCTACAAAGCCTGTAACACTTAAAAAATAACAAAATTTAGCTGGGCGTGGTGGCGCACGCTTGTAATCCCAGTACTTGGGAGGCTGAGACAAAAGGATCACAGGTTCACAGGCAGCCTCAGCTACTTAGTAAGGTCCTCCGCAACTTAGTGAGACCCTGTTTCAAAATAAAGAATAAAAAACAGGGCTGGGGGTGTAGCTCAGAGGTAGAATGGCCCGGGTTCAATCCCCAGTACCGCAAAATAAATAAGTAAAATAAATAAATAAATAAATAAATAAATAAATAGGGCTGGGGGTGTAGCTCAGATGTAGGATGCCCCCCCCTCAATCCCCAGTACTGCAAAACAAACAAACAGGGCTGGGGGTGTAGCTCAGAGGTAGAATGCCCCTGGGTTCAATCCCAGTACCACCACCACCACCACAAAAAAAAAAAAAAAAAAGATTTGAATGGTAACAAACACACCATGTTCCTGGACTGAAGGTAGCAATAGTGTGACTGTCAATATTTATGCAGTTTCAATTCCAATCTCATCGAGGTTTTGGAAAACTTCAATTAATTCTAAGGTTCAGCCAGGCATGGTGGCGCACGCCTGTGATCTCAGTACCTGGGAGGCTGAGGCAGGAGAATCACAGGTTCCAGGACAGCCTCAGCAAGTAGTGAGACTCTCATCAACCTAGCGAGATCCTGTTTCAAAATAAAAATAGAGCTGGGGGTGCAGCTCAGAGGTAGAATGCCCCTGGGTTCAATCCTCAGTACCACCATCCAAAAATAAATAAGTAAATAAATAAATAAATAAACTCTAAGGTTCACTTGCAGAAGCACATGTATAAATAAACAGGGAAGACATTTAAAATGCCATTATAAAATTCCACTAATCTGTGTAGGATTTCAATTTTTTCATTTAGTCACAAATAAAACCAACAACCCATTATTAAAAGGTCAACACCAAATTAAAACTCACAACTGTAATCGGTGCTCCCATCATACTTAACCACACATTAGTACTCCTTCCCCCAAAGGTTTAAATCCCACCGAGACACAATGAAGAGTCCATAGAGGGTTATAAAGATAAAATCCTGACATTAAGAAGCTTATATTTAGCTTCTTAAATTCTTGTGGTTTGTTTACTCATAGGCACACACTCATGTGGGACTTCTAATAAGACATTTCAGGGATTTCTGAGCATCATCAACCTTTTGTAAGTCACATTTCCATTTTTACCAATTAATGTCAATATTTCAAAATGGACCCATAGGATATTAACTAGACACTATTAAGAAGCTACCCTAAAGAACAAGAGTCTCTTTTCCCAAAGTAAATAGTCCTGTCTGGCAGATATCCTAAAACGTCACAATTTTCTCAGTTTTCCAAAACTATAGACATCAGTGGGACTACAGATACCAGACAATAATTTTAGAAAAGGTACAAAATGAGCCGGGCGTGGTGGCGCATGCTTCTAATCACAGTACTTGGGAGGCGGAGACCGGAGGATCCGGGTTTGGGTTCGCGGCCAGCCTCAGCTACTTAGTGAGGCCCTCCGCAACTTCCTGAGACCCGATTTCAAAATAAAGGATAAAATATAGGGCCAGGGGTGTAGCTCGGAGGTAGAATGCCCCTGGGTTCAATTCCCGATACCCGCAAAAAAAAAAAAGGTACAAAATGTTGAATATAATAAATATAAAGAACAAACTCTAAGCAGATAAGGTTAGAATTTTTCTATAAATCATACAAATATTTAAATATTTTGACTTAAATACAAATTTATTAAGACATTTGTTTTTATTTCCTTAATTATTTATTGTTTTTATTTCCTTAAAATAGAAAAAGGGAAAGCAAAAAAACTAATACATGAATCTCAAGAACAAGCAACAGACTGAGATAGGAGGCTTGCGGCCAGCCTCAGCTACTGAGACCCTGTTTCAAAATAAAGAAAAAAAAATAGGGCTGGGGGTGTAGCTCAGAGGTAGAATGCCCCTGGGTTCAATCCCCAGTACCCCCCCACACACCTTGGAGTGTATTTTTTTTGTGTGTGTGGTACCGGGGATTGAATGCTGGAGCGTTCTACCTTCGCGCTACGCCCCCGGCCCTATTTTTTATACTTTATTTTGAGACCGGGTCTCACAAAGTTGCGGAGGGCCTCACTAAGTAGAGAGAGAGAGAGACAGAGAGAGAGAGAGAGAGAGCGATCTGAGGCTGGCCACGAACCCGGATCCTCCGGTCTCCGCCTCCCAAAGTACTGGGATTACAAGGGCGCCACCAAGCCTGGCTACCTTGGAGTGTATCTTAAAGAAGCCTAAGCCAGAGCTAATATTTACCTTATGCCCCAAATAGCACTTTCTCATTTCAGTAGCCAGCAACTAGCTGTATTAAAAACCAAACCAGCTGGGCGTGGTGGCGCATGCTTGTAATCCCAGTACTTTGGGAGGCGGAGACCAGAGGATCCGGGTTCGCGGCCAGCCTCAGCGCTCTCTCTCTCTCTCTCTCTCTCTCTCCCTCCTTAGTGAGGCCCTCCACAACTTCGTGAGACCCGTTTTCAAAATAAAGCATAAAAAATAGGGCCGGGGGCGTAGCGCGGAGGTAGAACGCCCCTGCGTTCAATCCCCGGTACCACAAAAAAAAAAAAAAAAACAAAAAAAAACCAAACCAAACCCAAACAGTCAAACCAGCACACAACAGACTAATGTGGCTTGAGGAAAACTCTGTAGTCTACATTTAAATTATCATAATTTACTTAAAAATTAAAGTACAGTCTCAAAGAGCAATATAACCATCATTCAGGCAAGACCAACAAGAGATCCTTCAGATACTATAATCTACAAGACAGTTGAAATTGCATTCCACAAAGAAAAGAGGTAGGAAAAGAAGTGGGAGCCAACATTTGCATACCTACCATGTATGAGGCAGCAATGAGTTAGGTGGTGGTGATTTTATTTAATCATATTAACTAAGGTAGATTTGTTAGACCTGTTTTGATGATACTCAAAAAGGTCACATCTGTTTTAGACAATGCCCAGGAAAATGATCTGAACTAAATTAGAAAGCTCAAGTTCCCTAATAGCACACCCATACGCTTTATACAATGCTGCTTACTGACTAAATGCTGCGCAGAGACCACTGACTATGATAGGGAACTCGGGGGAAAAATCAGGTAGGCACCTGATCCTCGCCAATACTGTATTCATTCAGGGATAACAACGGAACATATAAACTTAATTTGGGATGTCTAGTGAATATCCAGGTAGAGATGGGAATGTGGATCTTCAACACAGAAGACACGCCCAGCCTAGAAACACAAAGGTTTCAGAATCAAAGTGATGAGGACAGGCGAGAAGAAGCCTGTGCTAAGTAAGAAGGGAGCCTAGAACACGGATGAAGCTAGGGTATGCAAGCAAGCAAGCAAGCAAAGCAAACAGCCCTCTAATGTACCAGAGCAGGGAGCTGCACATCTACATACCAGGACAAAGCGAAATCTAGAAATTAAAGGCATTTGGCACTGTCAAATGCTGCAAGAGGTCAATTAGAATTCAAACTAAATCTTGTTCCTTCATTTTGGCAAGCGACATCAGTTTTTGAAAGCAATTCCAATTCTATCTGGTTAAGGACTTCCTGGTGAGGAAGCAGAAATGCCTATTTGGCACATAAAGATGAGAGACTGTTTCAAAGCTTTACAGATGATCACCCTTAAACCTCTTACCTATTAGACATTACAAGGTTTCCATCATATATAAGTTTGTTTTTAAATGTCCTATACTCTCCTTTATCAATGCTTTTCTTAAATCTTAAACCTGTGAATATGGATTGGATATGATTTGTGAGGAAAAACACTACAAGCAAATACAGAAGTTTAAAAAAATGGAAATTTAAAAATTACCTTTTAAAGCTCAATGAATTTTTATATTTTATTGACGTCTTTTTTTTTAATTCCTGGAGATGGAACCCAGAGCCCCTCTACCATGGAGCTGCATCCTCAGCCCTTTTAATTTTTTTTTCCCTGAAACAGTGTCATGCTAAGTTGCTGGGGTTGATTTCAAACTTTGCAATCCTCTTTTCTCAGCCTCCCAAATACTGGGATTACAGGCATACACTACCACGCCTGGCCTTTTACCGACTTCTTTAAAACATAAACTCATCAAGTGGTCTCTACTTTTTCTAAGGCAAAAAGATTAACTGATATCTAGACCAATGCCTTCAATGGATACAAGCACCCAGAAACAATGCAGATATACTTTAATATAAATTGATATATTTCCTGGTTATAATCATGTACATCGACACTGATCATTGGGACAGAAATAGTAACAGCCTTTTGGGTGAGGTAGATGTTATAATTCCGTTTTACAGACGGAGACAAAGGAGGTCAAAGAATCTGTCCGACGTCATGAAGCTAATTAAGTGGCAGAATTCAATCCGTAATATACCATTTCCCAAAACTCAAATTACTCCCAATAAGTACCTTAACAATAAGAAAATTATTTAGAATACATTAGCAGAGAAGAATAGTGCACAGAAATTATAGACAATAAGGAATAAATAGCTATGTTAAGTGAGAAAAAAACACAAACTAGACCTAAACTAGAAGGTACTATCCTAACATATAATTGTTATGAGGGGTTGGACCCAATGATTTTTTAATAACAGAAAATAAATGACACAGAAGCAAAGTGCTATTGTCTAACCAAGCAACAAGTTGGAGGCAATATAAGTTACTACAATACTTAATGCTAACTTTCTGATGCTTAAAAGGTTCTACGACTTAATAATGAATGTGCAACTTGGGGAGAAAAACTGTCAGCATAGTTTATGTGATCAGAATAGTGGGTTACATACAAAAACAATCAAATTTCAATTTCACAAGACTTAAGACAAATATACTGTTTTTATGTTTTAGATCTCAATTTTATCTTAGGGCATGAGAAAAAGCTTTAAATAGCCAGCATTCTGTTCAGTGAAATTCTACTTTCTGAATACTCACTCATCCAATATTTCCAGGGAATACAGGGTCTTTACTGTAACTAGTTCTGAGTTTCATTTGCAGGTCTTTAAAATGAATGCTGTTTGCCATCTTTATGAATTGCTAAATAGTTTACCAAACAAAAGCATCTAAAATAGTTTTTAATAAATGTTGGTTCAATTCTCTTTTCGTGGTCTCTACTTCCACCCTCCCTCACATTTACCAACCCCTGACATTTTTCTTTAATTAAAAATCAATTATACTATTCATTGTTATATTTCTTTTATTTTCTATACTCATTTTAAAGCAAAATTAACTTATTTATAAGTGATTTATTACTGAGTCCCCCCTTATCTGAATCTAGAGCAAAGCTTCAATTAAATAATATTAAATAAAAAAGAATTCTTATGGTCATCAATATTGGCTGGGGATTTCTACAAGAATAAAATCAAATCTTGTGGTCTTTTAAAATTCTGATTAGATACTAAGCTTTCATAATCAAGGTTTGAAGTCATGTCCAGAACATAGGCTGGATAATCAAATGCCTAGGAAATCTTGGCTCTACCACTTGCCAGTTATAAGAATTTATTTTTCATCTATAAACAGGAAATAAGCCAGGTGTGGTGGCTCACACCTGTAATCCCAGTACTTAGGAGGTTGAAACAGGAAGATAGCAGGTTAGAAGCCAGCTTCAGCAACTTAGTGAGACCCTGTTTCCAAATAAAAAATAAAATAGGGCTGGGAGTATAGCTCAGGTAGAATGCCCCTGGGTTCCACCCCCAGCACCCCCCCCCACAGAAATAACAACAGTCTCTACTTATTTAAAGAAGTTTAAGAACATACTCATAAAAGAACTTGGTGTGGCATCTAGCACAGAACGATCACACAATAGATGTTAATTATTATTACCACTATACCTAGCTGCTGAAAAAACGGAGAATCCTGGAGACAATCCAGAGCAGTGCTTTCCAAGCTTGAAATCTAATTTCCAAGGCTGAAATCTATTAGTAGACTGTGAGAGTAAGCTTAATGGGTAGGGACATTACTTTTTTTTTTAGCAGAATAAAGTAAAATAAAAATGCACTGCACACAACAAGGTTAAGTACAGATCCCTGCATGTGTAAGTACCTTATATAAAATAGTGTATAGCTGGGCATGGTGGTACATGCCTGTAATCCCAGTACATGGGAGGCAGAGACAGGAGGATCACAGGGAAGGATCACAGGTTTAAGGACAGCCTCAGCAACCTAGTAGGATCTTGTTTAAAAGGGGGGGGGGGAGCTGGGGCGTGGTTTGGAGGTACAATGCCCCTTGGTTCAATCACCAGTACCACCACCAATAAATAAATAAATAAATAAAATGGTGTGTTATCTGCATATAACGTACACATATCCTCCATATACTTCTGATCCTCTCTAGATTGGTTATAATACCCAATACAATGTAAATGCTACGTAAACAGGTGTTATACTATATTGTTTAGAGAATAAGGAGTAAAGAAGTCTGTACATGTTCAGATGCATTACCGGCATAAACTACATAGCACACAAATGACACATAGGGTGAACAATTTCAACAGGAGTGCTGGGGAGAGACTGAGAATGGGAACGATGAGAAGCCGCAGCAAGGATTTGCCTGCACATCACTACTCACGTGGATCAGACAGTACTCAAGGACATCAAATCCAATCTTACATTTTGTAACTTTCTGGAATTCCCCACCCCCCAATATTTTCAATCCAAGATTGGCTGAATCTGTGGATGTAGAGAGCCAATGATAATGTGTCACGAAACAGCTCCATTTGTAATTAAATATTCACAAGCACCTGAGTCTGAATAGGTTAATTCTTACTGTAAGGATTCTGATTAGAAAATATGAAAACCAATGATCCGCATAAAAATTCTTCTGTTTTATATTTATTTATTTATTTATTTATTTATTTATTTATTTATTTATTTATTTATTTTTGCAGTACCGGGGATTGAACCCAGGGGCGTTCTACCTCCGCGCTACACCCCTGGCCCTATTTTTTTTTATATACTTTATTTTGAAACCAGGTCTCACGAAGTTGCGGAGGGCCTCACTAGGTAGAGAGAGAGAGAGACGGGGGAGAGAGAGCTGAGGCTGGCCGCGAACCCGGATCCTCCGGTCTCCGCCTCCCAAAGTACTGGGATTACAAGCGTGCGCCACCACGCCCGGCCAATTCTTCTGTTTTAGAAATAAGGAAAATAGCCAGGCATGGTGGCGCAATACTCATAATCCCAGTACTTGGGAGGCTGAGACAGGAGTATCACAGGTTCAAGGACAGCCTCAGGAAGTAGTGAGACTCTCATCAACCTAGTAAGATCCTGTTTCAAAATATAAATAAAAAACAGGGCTAGGGGTGTAGCTTGGAGGTAGAATGCATCTGGGTTCAAAAGGGAAGGAAGGAAGGAAGGAAGGAAGGGAGGGAGGGAGGGAAGGAAGGGAGGGAGGGAAGGAAGGAAAGAAGGAAGGAAGTGCCCAAAGTGACTAATGGTCACCTTTCAATGTGTAGATTCCTTTGAACCATTATTATATTTCTTGTGGATAAAAAAAACAGGCAGTATCACCAAGTCAGAAAAAAGGTCATAGTTTTCAATCACGTTAGAATGTATAGTACACAGAGTAGGTAAGAGAAGAAAAGATAATTCAGACTCTAGCTGTTTCTGACCAACATCCAATCTCAGCCAACAAACCTCAAGGGAAAAAAAAAAACCCATCAGCTTTATTTACAAGCCTTAAAACCACACACACACAAAAATTAATTCAAACAAAATCTACTAGTGAAAACACACCAGGCACTGTGATATTCTAGAGGATCAGAAAGACCTGGTTTTGAATCTGGGCCCTGCTCTAGATGATTTGGAGCAAATTACTCAACCTCTCAAAGCCACTGAGTCCTCATTTGTAAAAAGGACATAGCAACATCTACTTGATAGATATCAATTTCAGTGATGACTAAATGAGGTTTTGGATATGGAATGACTAGTATATATACTATACATATGTATATATAATATATATATATCACCTGGCACGGGTCAAGTGTTCATTAGGCGTAGCACTCCCCTCACCATTATAGCACATGAATTCACAATTCATCTGTCAATGGAAAAAAAATTTGTCAAAGCAGCCAGAAAACAGCAGGAGCAGCCACCCCCAAGAGGTACACGATCCCCTTATAAGGCACAAGTATAGAGTGAAAAACATGATGCCTGCCAGCAGCAAATCTGGGTTTGGCTCTTTGTTCTGTCAGAAACTGACGATAAAGTCTAAACATGACCACTGACCTGCTGCATAACATAGTGATGTTTCAGATACTAAGCACTCTAAACACGAAGAACATTCATTCTGATCCCTCATTCAGAAGGATCAGAATATAGCAGAGTTCAAGAGAAGATAAGGAATAGTGATTGGGGATTAGTCAAAACAATATGGTACTCTGCTATTTACTAATGGTGTAAACCTTAGGAAGTGTCTTAGGCTGTTCTGTGGATACCAAAGACTAGGTATTATTTGTTCAGTGGTACTGGGGATTGAACCCGGGGGCATTTTACCTCTGAGCTACCCCCCCCACCCAGCCCTTAAAATTTTTTTTTTTAAAAAAACCTCTGAAACGGGGTTCTGCTAAATTGCTGAGGCTGGCCTCAAACCAGCGATTCTCCTGTCTCAGCCTCCCAGGTACTAGGGTTACAGGTGTACACCACCACGTTGATTTTTGTATTAGTTTCCTATTGTGGCAGTAAAAAATTACCACACACTTAATGGCTTAAAACAACACAAATTTATTATCTTTCAGAGGTCAGAACTTCACTAGTCTAAAAGCAAGGTGTCAGCAGGGCTGCACTTCTGAAGGCTCTAGGGGAGAACCCATTTCTTGCCCTTCCCAGCTTTCTACCCTGCCACAGCCAGGGCGTGTCTACCTCCAAAGCCAGCAGCGCAGCATCTTTTCCCTCCTCTAGCCTCTGTTGCCCTTATTCCTCCTCTGACTCCTACCTCTCTCACATAAGGACTCTTATGACTACACCGTGCCCTGGAACATAATCAGGACAATCAATTCATATCAAGATCCTTAATCACATCCTGAAGTTTCTTTTGCTTTGTAAGGTAATAGATTCACAGGTTCTAGGAGCCAGATCATGGACATCTATTGGGAAGTACTGTTCATTACTTTTAAAAAAATATATAAAATAGTGCTTCATTCCTTGTTAAATCACATTTGTAATCAACTGAAACCCTGACTCTCTTCACCCATGATCTCTATCAAAATTACATCTTCATGCTGAGTGTGTTGTTTTTTTCCCCCTCCCTTCGGTGAACCTGCAATCCTCCTGTCTCAGCCTCCCAAGTACTGGGATTATAAGCATGCGCTACCACGCCCAGCTCTGCCTTTATTTTAAAAATTCATTCACAATGTAGTCAAAGCCAGTATATTTCTGAAAACTGCTGTACAGTCTTTACTAGATATAATACACCTTACAAAAGAAGTCTAACGTATTCTGATATGAATTGTCAGTAAATCTGTTTTGGCTGTTAGTGACTAGCAATTTTCCGAAATTCATAAAACAGATTCTCTAACAGAATTGGCAGAGATAAAGGTGAAATGGCAGAGAGTTTACAATTTCTAAAATATGCCTTTTCCTACTTTTTGAAATTAAGCTGTCATAGTAATGAAAAGAATCAGAAGGCTACATATTAGTCTAAGTACTTTTTAAACCTTAAATTGCTCAAGCAATATTTCCTTTCTGAATCTTAATGGATACTTACCTTTCTTTTCCCTAAACTTTTAAAATTTTGTTTTCCTTAAATTTATTTTGTCATAAATTATACTGATTATATCTAGTTTTCCTTCCTTTGCTATTACAATCCCAAGATGACAAAGCAATTTTTCCGTAAGCTCCTGTTATTAATATTTAAAGGCAAATTTTTATTTAAAGAAAAAACAGGAATGCTTCCCAAAAGACACATGTATCAGTGATGGGCAGATACTCAAATCTTCCTCCTGTTTGGTATGGGTTTTCAAAGCATTTAATTCTATAGTCTCTGTTCCTCTTTCTTTCATTTGACTCAATATATCAGATACACTGGCTTAACCCAAATCGAGCTAAGATCGACACAACTTTAAAGTTTATTAGTTAACATATACACACTTTATAAACTACACACTAAATTTCTTAACAAAAGATAATTATCTTTTCTGAAAAGATGCTTTATCCATCTACTTAGAGCCTGAGGACAACACCACAAAATGCTTATTCCTAGAACAATTACATAAGAAATAGTTTACAGTCCCTTCTGACATAGCATTTCATTTTATTCCTTTAATGTGTAATTTACCAAAGGTATGCTTGAATAAATACTTTCCTTAATACCGGGCAAAATAATGTAATAGGGGAAGAGGGGACACCAACTACATGTTAAGTACTACCGTGCCATTCTATGTGAAAGCAGAACACTGTTTACAAGATATCCAACAGCAGGTAAAAGACAGTAAGATACAGTGAAACTGAAAAATGTACAGAAAACTCAATAAAGGAAATTCCAATGACAAATAGGAAGCAGAAAAAGTTGAACCTAGCCAGGCGTGGTGGCGCACGCTTGTAATCCCAGTACTTGGGAGGCTGAGACCGGAGGATCCGGGTTTGCGGCCAGCCTCAGCTACTTAGTGAGACCCTGTAAAAAGAGTTGAACCTTACCAATCAGTACTCAAAGAAGTACAAATTAAAGCAATGATATAATTATTCATTTTGCATACTTACATCAATCAGCATAAAAAAGAGTACTCTGATAAAACCTAATGGGCAAATTTTAATTCCAAACAGAAATCTATGGGTATAGAACAAGAACTTTATAAAGTTCATACCTTTTTAACCAATAATTCTACTTCTAGAAATTCATCTAAGGCAATAATCAGATGTTCTCAAATTTTCCACAATGACTATTCAGAAAATAATAAGTTGAACAATTTCATCTTATTGATAAGATCCAGTAACCACATAAAAATTTCCAAACACAAGCCTGGCACAATGGCCCCTGCAGTTCCAGCTACTCAGGAGGTTGAAGGAGGAGGACTGCCTAAGACCCGGAGCTTGAAGCCAGCCTGGGCAACAAGGTGAGACCCATCTCCAAAAAAGAAAAAATTTCCCAATACAAGTAGAAGGGGAAAAAAAAATACTGAAATATTCTAAAATGCTAACAGCATTGTGTGTGTGTGTGTGTGTGTGTGTGTGTGTGTGTGTGTGT
>PVJS01004332.1:0-69679 GCA_004027185.1 Glis glis
GTTTTTATTTTAAAACAGGGTTGCTGAGTCTGGCCTTGAACGTGTGGTCCTCCCGTCTCAGTCTCCCAAGTACTGGGATTGCAGGCATGAGCCATTACTCTCAGCATTATAGTTCTGAAGGTAGCATCATGATTTATAAGGGAATAAGTAAGTACAATGGCCCAAGGTTCATAGAATCTATGAATTCCACTTTCTGTGGAATTAAGGTGAAAGGTAGGATTTTCCTAGGAACTTTAGATGTAAACTTTTTTTTGTGTGTGTGGTACCGGGGATTGAACCCAGGGGCATTCTACCTCCGAGCTACACCCCCAGCCCTATTTTTTATCCTTTATTTTGAAACCGGGTCTCATGAAGTTGTGGAGGCCTCACTAAGTAGCTGAGGCTGGCCGCGAACCAGGATCCTCCAGTCTCAGCCTCCCAAGTACTGGGATTACAAGCGTGCACCACCACGCCCGGCTATGTAAACTTTTTAGTGTGATGCTCTGCTTTCTCTTTTTTAAAAAAAATGCTGCTAATTGTCATTAAGAAAGACAGAATGTGTGTGTGTGTGTGTGTGTGTGTGTGTGTGTGTGTGTGTATGAAATATACAACTGATAGTAAAATTATATAGGCACTAAGAATTTCATAATTATATTGGTGAAAAAGAATCCCAGACTTTTTCCTTTTTTTTTTAACTTCTATTTTATTCCAGCTGGCTAAGCTAATTCTTCTAGTGGATTCCTAAGTAGATATGCTTTTATGTAAAAATCTCTATGTGAGCCAATGTAGTTTAAACATTCACCATTTTTTTCAACTCACAATTACTTTGTGAGTTGATCAATAATAAAATAAAATAAAACATTATTTATAATGCCTATTGGTCATTTGGCTAGTTCAATGAAGAAACAAAATTTATCTAATTTTTTTGCAAATTTCTATATTTTGTGGTGCTAACATCATAAAAACACAGCCCCACTCTTTATTTGCTTTATAAACTCTTATAGAATGCATGATTCTATGAGATGATTTAGGTGGTTATCAACTTTCATATAATGATTTAGATGGTTATCAATTTTCACATAATGCTAGCAAAAGTATATTAAGTACTACATTTAGCAAAGTAGTAGTATATATTTTCATGATGATGTGCTATATTTATGTTCTAGGTTTTCACATATAAGTGCTGTGTTATTCTGGTCTCACGAGTTCCACTCTTATCACTGAGAGCATTTCTTTTTGCAGAGTAGTACTAAAAATGTTCACATGATTCTCTGTGAGTGGGCAGAGGGAACTCAGCTTTTCAAACTTAAGCAGAAAACACATCATTTGATGTGAAAATGTGGTCCTAATGTTCTCCAGTGGAAGTATGCCAATACCAAAGGCTTTCGGATTAAATCCTAAGAGGAAAGGTTTAGATTTTTGTCTCTCTCATTTCATTCGAGGACAAGAAAAAACAGTGTTGTTTAACATAGTGATGGCTTTGCTTAGAGGGTTTCTTTTGAAAGTATTTTAATTGGAGGGAGGGTAAAAAAGTTTTAAACTTGATTGTACACATTTTTAGTTATTCACAAAGGCATCTAGGTAGGCATTAAAAACCCTTATCATCTGTAAAATCGTCAATATTTTACATATCTATTTCACATACACTCCATCCTTCCATTAAAAAGAAATTCTAGTTGAGTTTGAATGCACTTAAATTTCCTTTGGGAATCAGCAATATTTTTGTTAGTATCTAAAATATAAATATAATATTTACCCACACTTTTATACTGGTTAGCTTTTTGTTTCAGAATACTGAGTATATTATATTATACCCAGTGTATTAACTATAGCTGCTATAACAAATAGTCATAAACCTAGAGGCTTAAACAACACACATTTACTTTCTGGAGATGAGGAGTCTCTGGTTCTCACTGAGCTAAACACCAGGTGTCTCCTGAGCTGTTTTCCTTCCAGAGACTCAGGCTCCAGGGAGAATCTATTTTCTTATCTCACCCAGCTTTTGAGGGTGCCTACATCCTTGGCTCAGGGGACCCCCTTCCATCCTCAAAAGCAGCAATTGTCTCTTGAGTCTTTCTCATTTCACATCCCTTGGACTCTGTCTCTTTCCTCTTTCACATATTATATTGTGATTATATTGGGAGAACTTGCCCAATCTCAAGGTCAGGTGATACCACCTTAACTCCATCTGCAGCCATCATTTTCCTTTACCCTTCCACCTGGAAGCTTAACATACTAATATATACATTTGCCAGGTGTGGTGGCGCACGCTTGTAATTCCAGTACTTGGGAGGCTGAGACAGGAGGATCCAGGTTCGCGGTCAGCCTTGCCTGCTTAGTGAGGCCCTCCACAACTTAGTGAGAGACCCTGTTTCAAACTAAAGTATAAAAAAATGGGTCTGGTGGTATAGCTTGGAGGTAGAATGGCCCTGGGTTCAATCCCCAGTACTGAAAAAAATATATATATACATTTATTTGTCTTAGAGTATTCCTGTAGCTCTTTTCCAAGATCCCTTAACCATCTCAAGTGTTTGATGCTTTCTCTCTGGACTCTCAGTTTTGTCTTCTACAAGCTGTCCAGGGCTCCACCCCAGGCCCACAAGCTCCTTTTACTTCCATTCTGTTCCTGAGCACTATTCTTATGGGGCGGCAGAGCAGATTTTCCTCACAGCAGAGAGAGAGAGAGAGAGAGAGAGAGAGAGAGAGATTTCACTGTTGCCACCAGCCATAAAGCTGCAGACAGAGAAACTACAGATGTGGAGCAGATGTGTATAATGATCATTTTAAAATTCTGAGTAGGGCTCTCATAAAAAAGTAACTGTGATAAATGTTTGTATGCTTCTACTTATTATTTAAACAAAATCATTAACTTACTTGTATTTTACAATCTACTTCATATATTGCACTAAAAGCAATTCATTGCTACATTATTTCTCTTATACTGGGAGGATGACAGCTTTGTCTTCCCTCTAAATTCAGGATGAATTAGTTTACCTTTTTCTTTTTCCACTCTAGATGGAGTCGTTCCAAAAGGGTGGGGAAATACCTTAGCTGAAACGGGTATCTCCCATGATGGTGCAAGTCTTACAACCAGAGAAATCCCAGCTCAGCCGCTTGAGCTAGTGTCTCCAAGGTCTATTCCTTCCTTTCCTGTGGAGGAGGAGGCCATGCCAGCAGAAAAACACTCAAGTCCACATACTTTTGTTTTTAAACAACATTAACTTTCCATTTGTGGATATTGCATGAAAATGACTACATAGCTGTTCACAGAATTTGGAGGACATTGTTTAGAAAGGTCTGATTTAGAACTCAGCATATCATAAAAATCAATGTGTTTGTGGGGCTGGGGACCCTCGAGGAAATAACAGCATCCAGGAGCTAAAAGTATGAGGGGTTCAATGAGGGGTCCGAATAAATTCCATCCAGTGGAGACCTGTCATCATAGTGAAATGCCATTGACGGGAAGCACAAAGCATTGATTTCAAATAGGTCTCCCCAACTGAAAGCCACAAAGGCAGGTCCTCTGCAAAACAGCGATTATTTGGGACCAAATTGCCTCTTATATGGGCAGCTTTTTGAGGCTCTCTATGATAGAAGGGCAGCAGAATCATTTTCTTTTTTAAATGAATGATGGACACTGGGTTGTTTGAACAACCCAGGATAACAAAAGGTGGAGGTGGGGGTGCGTATCCTTCCTTCAAATTCTCCACCATCCGTAAGTCATAGAACCACCTCTGCCATTCTTCTGCATGAGCTACAAGGCCCTTCCTCTGCACATAGGAAGAAATGTAGTATACTGGGGTCTTATGGGGGAAGAGGAGACACAGAGAGAGGAAGTATCCGAGAAAAATACACTGACTAAGCCTAGTGTGGTGGCACATGCCTGTAATCCCAGTACTTGGGAGGCTAAGACAGGAGGATCACAGGTTTGAGACCAGCCTCAGCAACTTAGCAAGGCCCTCAGCAACTTAGTGGACTTAGTGAGAACCTGTTTCAAAATAAAGAAAGTAATAATGAAATAGGGCGGGGGGTGTAGCTCAGAGGTAGAATGCCCCTGGGTTCAATCCCAGTGTGTCTCTGTCTCTGTCTGTCTGTCTGTCTGTCTGTCTCTCTCTCTCTCTCTCTCTCTCTCTCTCTCACACACACACACACACACACGCACACATACACACACATACACACCACTGACTAAAACCAGAAGACAGAGAAGAAAACACTTTCTAATAAGGCAAAGGATAGTAACTTGGTATGAAAGACACAAGCAATTAGTAGTTGTTCCCCAGGGCTAGGGGAAGACAGACATTGTATGTATTGCAGGGAAAGGTAGTTTCAGATTTATTAACATGGATTTGAGGGTTTAAGCTTATTTGTGTTTGTGGTAAAGATCTCAGACAAGAGGTCTTTGTTTACTGCCTGAAGATTTAATAAGTCAATTTGTTTCCTGTCTTCTATCTCATCCACAGACAATATCTTCTTAAATAGGATACTAGATTGCATGCATGAAGTTAAGCAAATGTGGAATAGGAAAATCACCTCATTGAAATAAATCTTGGGGTGCCCTTAGCTCTCAGAGACATGAGGAAATTTTCAAACTTCTACACCAACAAAGACAATTCAAGGACTTATTTATTTATTTGTGGCACGGGGACTAAACCCAGCCAGGGGCAGGTTTTGCCTCTGAGCTAAACCTCCAGCCCTATTTTATTTAATTAATTATTATTAGTAGTAAAGATTGAATCCAGGGACATTCTACCTCTGGGCTATACTCCAAACCCTTTATATTTTCTGTTTTTGAAACAGCATCTCACTAGATTGCTGAGGCTGGCTTCGAACCTACAATTCTCCTGTCTCAGCCTCCCAAGTACTGGGGTTACAGGCATGTGCCAACATAACTGGCTTATTTTATTTTTTGAAACAGAGTCTCAGTAAGTTGCTGAAGGCCTTGCTAAATTGCTGAGGCTGGCCTCGAACCTTCGATCCTCCTGTCTCAGCCTCCCAAGTACTGGGATTATAGGTGTGCCCCACTATGCCTGGCTAGAAATTCAAGGATTTATAGCAAGATGTAAAGCTATGCATACCTCTGTGTTTGGAATAAATGTTGTTTTTTTATTTCTGGTAAGTCCACTAGAATATCACCCCCCAATTTAGATCTGTGTTGAGTGACAGAAAAAGAAAGTGGATTAGAAGAGTCAAAAAGTAGTGAATGTTACTAAGACCTCCTGGAGTAGAATAAAAATGTAGAAACAGGGTGGTTCTGAATTTGACTTGGCTTTAGATGCTACAGAACAAGGGAGAGTGGGAGTTCCCTGTTTTAGGAAGGTGGGGTGGCTAAGAGTTGGTGGATAAAGGAATTGCATAAGCAAAGGTTTTGAAAGATTACAAAAGAGGAAAGTGAAATAGAGGAAAAGAAAGCGATTAAAGCATTTCGCAAAAATTTCAAAAGAACCAGGGTCAAAATAGAGTCACAACCTGGCAGACACAATCTGGAGGAGGCAGGAAGTAGACACAGGGATTAAGTGGTGGGAAGAGATTGGTCCAGTCCAAGGCTCCTCCTACACTTCTGTTGAGTCAGCAAACATGCCTTCTGAATTGAGGAAGAGCCTAAACCAGGACCTCTGGTTTAGTAGTAAAGATTGAACCCAGGGGCATTCTACCTCTGAGCTATACTCCAAGCCCTTTATATTTTCTGTTTTTGAAACAGCATCTCACTAGATTGCTGAGGCTGGCTTTGAACCTACAATTCTCCTGTCTCACTCTGGTGGGAGTGATCGGGTGGGAAAACATTTTTGATTTCTGATGTCTATAGCTAGATTTTTTTTTTTTTGGTATGGGGGATTGAGCCCAGGGGCATTATACCTCTGAGCTATACCCCCAGCCCTATTTAATTTTTTATTTTGAAACAGGGTCTTGCTAAGTTTCTGAGAGTCTTGTTAAATTGCCGAGGCTGGCCTTTAACCTGCAATCCTCCTGCCTCAGCCTCCTAAGTGATAGGATTACAGGTATGTGCTTCTATGTCCAGCTCTTGTAGGTGGCTTTTTTATGTAAAAAAAGAGAGAATGCAGAGAGAAAAGACAAAAGCAGCATGAGTGAATAGTTTATCTCTTATTTAAACCCTGTTATTAAAAGAAAATATATTTGTTAACATTGCAAGCATATCAAAACCTATCACAATTTTTTAATATCCTGAATTCCTAGGTGTCACAGATATACTCAGTTGGGCTTTATATGGGTCAGAAAGGGAGATGAGAGAGAGTGAATATTCTTAGGCTGCTCTGTGGAAATCCCAGGCAGGATGCTGCTCATCTTCTGCTCATGGTTCAGGGGCTGAACCTGGGGACAAGGTCTAAAGGGACAGATCGGGGGGGCTTTTTTGTAATAATAGTGGCCATTTGCTACTACTCAGGAACTCTACCTGCTGATTAACATGTGTAATCTTAAATCCTAGAATGGAATAGTGCACCCCTCCCCCCTTTTATGGTAGAGGAAAATGAAGGTTTAGAGACATCAAGCAGCTTGCCACGTGGCTAGACGTGCTGAAACCAGAATTCATATTTAGTTCTGTCTGATCCCCAAAGGCGCGTCTTCCTACTCTATGCCCTCCCCACGTTGCATTTCCATTATTTTTGAAGTCATATGTATTATCAAATAGGTGCTTCATCAAAATCAAATAGAAGACAAAAATGTATTTCACTTTTCTTTTTAGCTTGTCTGCTATTTTGCATTACCTATACCACCGTTCCTTTTGATCTACAAAAGTAATGAAGTTAAATATGAGCCATAGCCCAATGTGACTTGCTCTTCTGGATCAGTTGTACAGTTCTGTTGCTTTAGTGTCCTTTCATCGAGTTTGAATGTGAGCTGTATTCAGAAAAATCAGTTGCAGCCAGTCCCCTCTTTTTCAAGTTACTCTCAAAAATTATTTGCTCGTGTCTTGTGGTAAATGACAAAGTACCTTCTTTTTGCTGATTCCAGGGTACAATATCAAATCTAGGCATCTCATGGTAGAACAAACTTTGAAAAATCAGAAACACTGAATATTTTTAAAATCAAAGAATAAAACCCACAGAGTCTGCTCATTGAATGTGATTCAGCCACCCATGTTTCTAGCTGGGGCAGATTCTTAACCCTTTCAATAAAAACTGCTTTCTATTTTCTTGACTTCGATAGCATTGGCGTGAGGTCCCTGTGATTTAAACTCAGAAGTCATCTGTCAGCCTTTACTTAAATTGAGTTGGGTCCTTACGTCCCTCTGGTGAATGGTAAAAGGTTTTGGTTTTAGGCAATTTCACATTTTATTCAAAACACTAGGGAGACTTTAAGAATGGGAGGAGGAACTTTACCCTTTTGGGTTAGTTTTTTATCAGAGTTCTTAAAAAATACATTTTGATATGAAATGAAGGGAAGAAGAGGTTAAAGGCTTCTGGTAATCTACACTCTACTGAAATATGCATGACCAGCTCTAGATAGAGAAAATAAGAGGCCTGTGTTGGGCAACTCCATCTGTCTTTTCTACAGTCCCTCCCAACAACGGGGTTGCCTTTTTCCAGTCAGAGCCCCACCTTCGGGCTTGGCTGCCTGGTCAAATTTCTTCTGGGTAAGCATCCTACACTTCAGAATTTGATCTCTCATTGAACCGTCCTGTTTTTTTTTTTTTCTCAAAACCTGGCTAAGTGGCTCATCTGTTAAACTCTTCAATCTGTTAAACTAATTGTGTAAAATCGTTAATGAATGATAGAGGCTTTGGGGGGGGGCTCTTCCTTCCCAATACCACAGTCTACTAAGATGCCCTAACATAGACGACTCTCCGGCCCTCTGGAAAAGAAGTTCTTTGTTTAGTGCATGTTCTTGGCATCTTGGCCTCTTTCCCCAGATGAGCAGATTTAGAAATGCTTGACTCGTAGCTGGTACTTAGGGTCTGGATTTGAACCCAGGCAGCCTGACTCCAGAGTCCACAGGCTTTGGTTGTTACTGCCTTTCTTCACTCCAACTACTTATTTTGAAAAATTTCAAACCCAAAGAAACATTGAAAGAATAGGACAATGAACACCCATTTATCCTTTATCTAAATTCATTCAATGTGTTAATATTTTGTCACATTTGCTCTTTTTCTATATGTGTATGTATGTGTGTGTGTGTGTGTGTGTGTGTGTGTGTATAGTTATGTACCACATAATGATATTTCAGCCAGTGACAAACCACACATCTGACAGTGGTCCTGTAAGATTATATTGCCTAGTGACTTCATAGCTCTCTTAGTCTGTATAGGTACACTATGATATTTGTACAAATACCAAATCACCCAATGACACGTTTCTTAGAACATCTCCTTTGTTAAGTGACATGTGACTTTTTATATGTGTTATAAATATATCTAAGCAGATGTGTATATGTATGCACACACAAAACAATTTGAAAGTAAGTTTCAGACAAATAAAGCAGTCATATTCTGCTATGGAAGGCCAGACATTGTATTGGGTTGTCATATTGCTTTAGTTGTTGTAATCTAGAAAAGTCACCCTGCTTTCCTTTTTTATTTTCTTTTTTTTTAATCTTTTCAGACTCTGATGCTTTTGAAGAAACTAGGGCAGTGTTCTTGTAGGATCTCGCACAACCTGGAGTTGTGTGGTTGTTTCCTTATGATTAAATTCAGATTAAACATTTGTATCAAGAATACTGCATAGATGATGGGTATGTCCCATTACTTTCCTCAAAAAGCACACCCCACCCCACCAACTTCTCTAATTAACCACAGATCTCTCTGTTGCAGGGAACTTTTCTTTTCTTTTCTGCTCAAATCACATCAAATTTGGCCAATGGAAACTCTTGTAAACCAACTGCTATGCTCATTTGAAACCTATTCATTAGTTTGAACACTTCCTTGCTTTTTTTTTCTCAATAATTGATTTGCACTTTTCCTACCCTGCACCTAGAATCAGTCATTTCTCCAAGGAGCCTTGGTTTCTTTTAATGAAGAATGATGTTTAAAAACCAAGATCTGAACATTAGTATATTGATTGGTAAAAGGTTCTCAATGTCTTTTCTTTTTGAAAAGATTATTTATTTTGTGGTAAAAAAAACACATAATAACCAGGGCATAGTGGTGCATACTTGTAATCCCAGTACTTGGGAGGCTGAGTCAGGAGGAGCACAGGTTTGAGGACAGCTTTAGCAAGTAGTGAGACTCTCATCAACCTAGCGAGACTCTGTTTCAAAATAAAAATAAAATTGGGCTGGGGGTGTGACTCAGAGGTAGAATGCCCCTGGGTTCAATCCCCAGTAACACACATACACACACACATACATACACACACACACACACACACACACACACACACCCCACATAATATAAAATTCACCATCTTATCCACATTTAAGTGCAGTTAGGGCTACCATCTGTTTTAGGCATCTTTAAAAGGCCTAGAATGTATATGAACATCAATAGAAATACAAGTTCGTGTGTGTGTGTGTGTGTGTGTGTGTGTGTGTGTGTGTGTTGTGTGTGTGTTGTTTATTATTTTAAATAAGTTCATAGTGGTATCATAGAGCTTTTCCTCGCCTTCCTCATTTCATATTTATAACTTCCTTTACCCTCAACGAGAACCTTGATTCTTATTAGTTTAAGCATATTTATTAATTGTTTTATATCACACACAATATAATTTGAATTACCATACCAATGACATTACCAATAAAAACCTACTAAGTTCAGTATTTCTCTGTATTTCTTTCTGCTTTTAGACTCTCACTTGAAATATGTAAAGAATACATCTCACTACGAGTATAGTGTAACTATGCTCAAAACTTATTTGAATTATTTTTTCAAACTTTTTATGATGGCCAGTTGTTCGTTTCCTTCTTTTTGAAGTTTAACTTTATTTTCTAAACTGCAAAATGTTTGCATGTTTCCAAGTCCCTCCCACACAGCCTGTGCTCTCAACCTATACTTTGTCATTCATCCATTCATTTACAATGAGAAACTGGTTCAGGTCTTGATATTGAAATAGAGCAATGAGCCTGATAACAAGGTCTTTGCCTAATTAGAGAAATCAATGAGCAATAAATAAATAAATAAATAAATAGAATTCCATTAGTTCATAAGTTGTGTGGAGAAAATATAAGATAATAAGATAGAGGCTAATAGCAGGGGCAGAAAGAGCTACTCTGGACTGGGAAATCAGACAGCTCCTCTGCAGTGGCATTTGCACGGAGACCTCGGTACAAGAAAGAAAGGAGTCACGCATCCAAGCCCAGGAAGCAACACCACCCTCAGGCAGCCACAGCAAGAGAGAGCAAGAGTAATGGAAAGTGAAAGGCAGGAGACTGTTGTGACTTCCGAGGGGGAGGTAAAGGCTGCAGGAGGGAGTTAAGATTTTATTGTGAGACATAGGCAGTCAGAGGAGTTTTATTAGCAGAGAAGTGTGAGATCCGGCTTTTCTTTTTTGGAGGACTCTAGTTGCTGTGTGGAAAATGGACCACAGGTGAGAACAGGTGGAATCAGGCAGGCTCATGTGCAATAGCAGGAGACCACTGAAATACGCAGGGGAGAGGCTCCTGGCTTGGATGGAGGCAGTCACAAAAGAGAAGGGAGAGAAGTCGTAGGTCCTGGACATCCTCAAAAAACTGTTGTTGATGCAATTTTATCAGAATGTTCTAGTTTTAATAAGATGAATTTTTCTTTTGTATTAAAATTCATGAGAGATGAATTTTAAAAAATTTTTCTGACTTTGAAACAAGCTCAAATTTATAGAAAAATTGCAAGAGCCATACAAAGAATTCTTCTTTTTTGTTTTTTCCTTTACCCATTGGGAGCAAGTTGGTGGAAAGATCCTCTGTCATACTTAACACTGAATAGTACATTTCCTACAAGCAAGAGCATTCTTACATAACTGCAAGGAAGCCATCGAAATCAGGAAACTAATATTACTTTATTACTATGTTTTGATGCTCATACCCCATTAGAGTTTTTCCAGCTGTCTCAGTAATGTTCTGTATAGGAATTCCAGGTCAGAATCACAAGCTGCGTGCAGTTGTCACGTCTCCACAGACTATGTCGAACCCCTACAGTTCTTTGGTCTTTTCAGGACTGCAAGACCTAGACAGTGTCGATGATAATGGGTCAATTATTTTGCAAAATATATCTCAGCATATAGTTCTGTTTTCTCATGTAGGTTTTCATTATGTGCATCTTTGGCAGGAATATCATGGAAGGGATGCTGTGTTCCTCTCATTGCATTCTAGCCTGTGGCTCATGATTTTTATTCTTCTGATTTCTGATGTTATGAACTAATTTGTTATTTCAGGTAGGGTCTTCCAGGCTTCTTTACTATCAGTTACTGCTTTTCCCTTTGCAACTAGCATGTATTGATAGACCCCCCCTCCCCATGCTTCTTTGAACACTTTCTTACTTTCTGGTACAAAAAATTTTTTTTCAAGCTTACTTGTATTCTCACTGATCCATCCCTAAAACCAGCTGTGTTTCACAGGAGCCTTAGTTCCTTTTAGTGAGGAAGGAAATTAGAAGTCAAGATCTAAGTGCTGGTGTGTTCACTGTTATTGAGATGTTGCATACCTATTCAATGGATGGAGCTAGAAATTTTTTGTGCACAGGTACATACATAAACACATCTTTCTTTTTCTTTCTCTCTCACTCTCTCTCTCTCTCACTCTCTCTCTCTCTCTTTCTTGCTCAAAGCATGTGATTATACTGATACCTCATTTCTATATCTATCATCTTTCCCACTATCTAGAAAATCACGTTTATACCGATACCCTTAATTCCATTCTGACAACACAGGATTCAGTCTAACTTTTTCTCTTCCTATATTTTCACTAACTTTCTCTGGGAAAAACTGGCTACAATTATTTTTAGTGTATTTATTAATTTTCTCAATTTCCCTGAAAATTAATCTGCTGCCCCCTCCCCCATGCAGATAACCTCTTCAACCCACTTGGATTCCAACACCCTGCTCTAGGCATCTCCTTGCCCCCACATACCTGTGTTGATGCTCTCCTTCTACCTATTCGGATCCCAACACCCTGTAACAGGTTAACCCTGTTACATCAACTCAGACTTGAGGACTTTAGGACTAAGCAACTGACACAGTACCTCTATCACTACCTCCCAACTGGAGACACAATTTCCACCCTGTCCACCACAGTGCAT
Source organism: Glis glis (assembly GCA_004027185.1). Lineage (NCBI taxonomy): Eukaryota > Metazoa > Chordata > Mammalia > Rodentia > Gliridae > Glis > Glis glis. The sequence goes on from PVJS01004332.1 coordinate 12,143, forward strand.
CATTACCACCCTCCGAACTGTGTAGATGTTCTCCTTGCTTGACACCCTATATTGTGCTCACCCCTGCATGGGCACCCTCTGACTCAGCTCACTCAGGGCTGCCATTCCACAAGAGAATGCCATGTTCACACTGCTCAGGCTCCAAGAACCTGTGGGGGCACTCAATTGCACAGGTGCCCCCTCATCCCATCCAGGCTCCAGCATCCACTGTGAGTAACTGTACACATGGTCCTCTTCCCCATCCTGGGCTTCAGCATCCTGGTCTGGACCATCCTGACTGACTCCTCCCCCAAAGATGCAAATTCTTGGCTCTGCACACCTAACAGCATTCAGACAGAATTGCTCAGGAAGGAAAGAGAAGGAGAGGAAGGGAAAGGGAAGAAGAAGGGGAAGAGGGAGCCAGATTCTACCCATGCTCACCCGTGATCCATTCCCTACACAGCAACTAGAGTCGTCTTTGAAAAATAGAAGCTAGATATCACACTTCTCTGCTAATAAAACCCCTCCAGCTCCCTATGACTATTTCTATACAGAATATTATTGAGACAATTGGAAGAATTTAATGGGGTCTGAAAATCAAAGCTTAGTAATAAGGCAATATTAGTTCCCTCATTTTGATGACTTCTTGGCAGTTATGAAAAAATGCTCTTGTTTGGAGAGAAGGAGGGAGAAAGAGACAGAGGGAAAGAAAGAGAACTTAAAAAAACATTCTGAGGCTTAGTAAAATCACATAGAGAAAGGCCATTTGAAAAATCACATTATACAACAACCAAATTGAGTTCACAATACTTTTAAGGCCAAGAGCATAAAATAAAGCTCACAAAACTGGAGAGTATGATGATTTAGCTGAGAAAAAAACCCGACAATTTAAAAAACATTACAGAGAAATCATACTTAATGCTTTTTCAACTAACTTTTAAAGAGATTTTATCGTTTTAAAAACGGCATTTACAAAATCTTTCAAAACAGTGACTACGAGACATTGACCATCTTTATTTTCCAAGTAATGTGCTATGATTTTAAGAAAGAGTAGGAGCACTTTTGGAATGCTCGCATATTTCCAGAGGAAATCTTAGAGGAAAATAAATGTCAGCCTGATGTAAAAAACTAAGTAGTTTGGGCACTGTTTTGGAGAGAAACACCAATGCCTGTTACCGTTATTACCAATGAAATGAGATTTCTATTTCAGAATTAACATTTTTCTCCCTCTTCCTATCAATGTAAATACCACTCTCTTTTTTGCTGTGTGTTTTGGATTTGTACAAAGCCATTTGTAATGGCAGAAAGTGTCATTCACAAATGCATCAATCATTCCGGGCATAAGAAGAACAAGGTATACTTAAGAAAAGGAAAAGAACTTCTTTTTTGTATTCCAGAGTTTTCTCCCATTTAATGAAATAAATAAGGTTTGGGAAATGACTAAGAAGGTAAAATGAAGGCAAGAAAAAAATCATAACTTTGAAGCTATTCGTAAGTTGGCACAGGAAGGAGATATCTTAATAGTTATTATTTGAAAAATTCTTGCTTAGTAATTAAACTCATATTCTTCAGGTCTTTTAGGTTCTAAAACTGAAGGAAAAAATGTTATACCAGCAACATTCCCATAAATCTCAAAAGATTATGATTTCAGATTTACATGAGCAATATGAAGTGGAGAACTTAAGAAGTGATCAGAATAATTGAATGTTAAACACATCTACCTCAGGGCTTTGGTATTTATTGAGAATACATTCAGGGTCCTGGATAATTAGCTTACCCCTCTTCTTCATTTTGTGATCATTAAAAGAAACTCTGTTCCTACAGCTTTATAGGACTTCAGGGCCTTTAAAATACACAGGTGCCTCAGGACTTGTGGACAAAATCCTTAATGGCATGAAGTGGACGTTCTTTCTTCTAGATGCTTATAAACTCATACTCTAAACAAACATGCATAATCCTGCTTAAAGTGTGGAAGATGGGAAGTTTGGATATATCATCAGAGAGAGGGACAATAATTTAGGGTAGAGAATTGTGTTAGGACAACCTAGAAAATTTCCAGAGGTGGGGATCTTTGTGCAAGTGATATTTATTAAGGTCCTGCTCTCAGGAAACATCCATGAGGGAGTGAAAGAGGATAAGGAAGCGGGAAAGTTAAGTGAGGTATGGTTTCAGGTTTGGTCTTACTCTGATCTTGAAAGGCACTCTAAAAAGTAAATTGCATTCCGCAGTCTGTTCTCCCTTGAGGCAGAGGAGCAGGACTCCATCCATGTACGATTCATTTGTTGGCATTGGAATATCCAGGATGTGGGGATGTAACTCACAGGCAGCTCTCAGGAGTCTGTTTCCATCATCCGAGAACAAATCTTGGAGAAGACCACAAGGGTGACTCATTAGTAGCGGCATCACAGCAACTGGTAAAAAGGATAGTGGGCATCAAATGGGACATTAACAGAATCTGCTGCAACCCCTGTTTTGTGTTGCTCAACTCCACTTGCTCCTCACTCCAGCCTACTACAGCTTCTCAACACTTCTAGACTTCTGGGAAAACTTTCAAGAAGGGAGTTTGTGGATTGGGTTACAGTCCCCACTGCTACATTTGGTTCTGGGATTATAACAGAAATTCATCATTTCTCTCCTTTACCACCCATTCTTTTTTTTTTTCTTTGTGGTGCTAGGGATTGGACCCAAGGGAATTCTACCTCTGAGCTATACCCCCAGACCTATTTTGTTTTTATATTTGGAAACAGAGTGTCTCTAAATTGCTTAGAGCCTCACTAAGTTGCTGAGGTTGGCTTCAAACCTGCAAGCTTCCTGTCTCAGCCTCCCAAGTACTGAGATTACAGGCATGCACCACTATGCCTGACTTACCACCTATTCTTGATTCCTTTTACCCACAGTCTGCTGGCCTACGTGGCATGCCTGAGAAGGGAAAGGTTTTAATACAATATCTGAGGTAGGGACAATAATTTGTGGTAGAAGACTCTTAGGACAACCTAAAAAAAGAGGCTCAGATATGGATCCTCGTGCAAAAGAAACCTACAGAAAACCCAGAGCCTCTTTACCAAAGGTCCTGAGCCTCTGTTACCACACCTTTATCAGGTCATGTTTATAGACATGGTCATGATGGCTGGCCACAATAAAATGGTGCCTGAGAGTACCAAAAGATGGGCCAAGGGGCCACCCAAGTGCTGCCCACATTCCTGCTTGCCCACATTATGTATCAGCTGGTCTACCTGCTCACAGTGATGAGGGTCAGTGTTGGCTGTCAGTGTGGGAACTCCTTTCTTTGCCTATTGATCTTCTGGCACAAGAAGCAACCAGGTGGCAGCCAAAGCTTTAGGTTTAGTGTGACTCTCAATTTGTCCCCTGGTGGGTGAACTTACCCTCCAGGAACCAGAAACTAAAATAGTGCAAGTTGATCACTGAGACTGATGGTAAACAGGGTCTTTTCTACAGCTATCCTCCGGGTACTAGACCTCTATAGTCTAGTTTTGGGGACATATGACCAATTAAATAAGCCATTGGTTAAAATTCTTTTTTTTTTTATTTTTTGCGGTACCGGGGATTGAACCCAGGGGCGTTCTACCTCCACGCTACACCCCCGGCCCTATTTTTTTATACTTTATTTTGAAACTGGGTCTCACGAAGTTGCAGAGGGCCTCACTAGGTAGAGAGAGAGAGAGAGAGAGAGAGAGAGAGAGAGAGAGACAGGGAGAAAGAGAGAGAGAGCTGAGGCTGGCCACGAACCCGGATCCTCTGGTCTCTGCCTCCCAAAGTACTGGGATTACAAGCATGCGCCACCACGCCCGGCTCCATTGGTTAAAATTCTATGCTGCATGTTAAAGGCTAGTGTCCCATCCTTGCACAATGTCATCTTCAAGCTGGTGCCTCAACTCTGTCTTTAAGGTATCAATGTAGTATGTTGTTAAATCAGTAGCTTCTAGACAGTGTGGTTTGTGATATGACCAGGACAGTCCATGGCCATGTGTCCACTGTTGTGCCCCTTTGCCATAGAGTGTATCCCTTGATCCAGGGTAATTTTATGCAAGATGCTAATTAAAAAAAAATCAGACAATGGGCCATATGAAGCCCACTCCTCCTTCCAGGATGGAGAAGTCCATCTTATGATGTACTGCTGTTGGTCTTGCCTTAGGAAAGAAGCAAATTCTTAGACTTGCAAGCAAAATGATTTCAGTTCCCAAGAATAATGCTCTGGAAAAGGTTGCAGTGAGCTGTTACCCATGGCACCTGCAGAGTCCAGTAAAATGGATTTCTGAGCATCTGGGGTGTGTGTGTGTGTGTGTGTGTGTGTGTGTGTGTGTGTGTGTGTACGTGTGCACATGCTGGAGATTAAATCCAGGGCTTCACACATGCAGGGCAAGTACTCTACCACTGAGCTCCACTCCCAGCCCCAGCTCTGGGCTTTCCGTCCTTCATTTCATCTCATGTGGAATAGGGAAGGGATTCTTAGATGGCCACAGGGGCCAGCCTGCTAAAGTTCTGGAGTGAAGCATGCCAAGAGGAAGCAATGGCCAGCTTGGGAGCTAACGCCCAGTCTGAAAGGGAAGTGCCAACTTGTTATTGCCAGCCTTGTTGCCAGATCTTCCACTTTCTCACGAGAATCTGAAAACCTAGATTTATTTTCATGCAAAATCTCTCAATTTTTAAAATGTTGACAATCATATCACCAGTTTTTCTAATAGAAAACAGATGAACTGCCCAAATTAGGATAAATGGAAGAGTGAGGATGGTGGTGAGTAGATCTGCAGGAGCCAGTGGAAGGTAGCCAGGACCATAGCCAACTCGGAGCTTTATAAAACTGCCATTGGCCAAGAACATGCAGGCATTATATTAGTCTGCTTTGGCCCCCATAAAAACATACCATAGAATGGGCTGCTTAAATAAAATTTTTTTTCACAGTTCTAGAGGCTGAAGGTCCAAAACCAGGGTGCCAGCATGGTTGGGTTCTGGCGAGGGCTCTTTTCCTGGTTTGCAGAAAGCTGTGCTATTGATCTATCCTCACTTGACCTTCGCTCTGGTGCACACACAGGAAGAAAGCAAGCTCTCTGGTGTTTCTTCTTATAAGGACACTAATCCTATTAGAGCAGGACCCCACCTGCACGACATCATTTAACCTTAGTTACTGCCTTTGAGCCCAGGCTCCATAGCGAGGGCAAGGACTTCAACATATGAATTCTGGTGGTACAAAAATATTCAGTCCATAACAGGTATAAAAATTTTAAAGCTTAGATAAAAGCAAATAGTAAGAATGCAACATGTCCTCTGGTTAGTATTGGAATATCAGTGTTCAGCCTTGACATAAACAGCAACTAACCTGCTACATATAAAGTTGACCCTGTATAAGCATGCTGCATTTATGTATCTCAAACTGTGAGTCAGTCAGACAATATTTGGATCACAGTATTTGACATCCTGGTTAATTGATTACCCCCAAGTTTTCACCTGTAAAAAGATGTAATGAGAAATCTGGGAAAATTGTAGAACTGGAAAATATGTTGCCAAGCTATTCATTTGAAATGATTGTCTGGTTCAACAAGTATTGACCTAGTAATTTCCTTGCTCTTTTCTACTTCACACTGAGCTCTGCATTCAAAAGCAGTATGCAGAGGGACGGGCCACTAAAAACAATGCAGATTCAAAAATAGAGATGAGGCATATTGTCACAATCGGTGTCAGAGTAAAGTAAGGGGTTCCAGTTGATGTACATTTTTCAATTAGGACTTTCAATCAGAAACCAGAAAGGGGCTCAATGAACTTAAGACTTTGTTCCTCCAGCAACCAAAAGCAACTACTCTATATCTATATTAACATAAAAATAGTGTTCACAAAAACCTTCAGCATCACCTCTAGGTGATCCTGATGCACACTGCAGTTGGAGAACCACTGTGATTTATTACCAAATTGATGGAAATTTGAATTTTAGTAGCTTCTAAACTGTCCTGGGCACCTTCTTAGGTGACCCAGTAGCAGCATTAGTATATGAACCCAAGGCAATTCAACTCCAAAGCCCATGTGTTCATTCTGTTTAGTCAAATTCCCTTCTTAAAGTATGTATGGAGTATCTCTGTTGTATCAAGGGCTTCATGTATGTTATGTTATCTTATTTAATTTTTATAAGGATATCTAGAGACAGGCTCTATGGTTCCTATTTTGAAGATGGAGACAATCAGGTTTATAAAAGTTAAGTCACTTTCTCCTGTGGCATAATGTGTAGGTGATGGAGCTGGGATTCACACTCAATTCATATTGCCACAAAGCTCACGTTCTCACCTTAATTTCTTACACAAAGCTGTTCCTTTGATTTTTAAAATGACCTGCCCCTGGTTGCCAGTGACTATCTACTGCTAATCTGATTTCTGGTTTGGAGACCTGATCTTTCTCTACAGGCATCCCTGCTCTGAAACACAGAACACAGGAAATGACTTGAGTGACTATTCTCCCAACTCCCCCAAGGATGGTGCTTAGCTAGTGCCAGGAAAGATGCAGGGGCGGGGGGAGCGAGTCCATTACGCACAATGGAATCCTTAGTCCTTCCCCCAAGGAGAAGGCCTGGGAGTCATATGAAAACCCTTCTTACTAACTCGTCTGGCAATTCACTTTACTCTCTTCTATCCAAGTTTCTCTTTGAATATATCTTCCTTCAGTCAGAAAACTTGCCAAAGGAAAGCATGGTATATTTGAGAAAACACTGAGCTAGGGGTCAGAAGTTTTATAGTCAACACCTTTGCTAGGTAGGTAGGTATACCCATTTGGTAATGAAAGTGACCATACTGAACTACATTTTCCTTTCTTTAAACTGAGAGACCTCAGACTGGAACAAAGACTGTCCTGCTTATGAATATTTATTGGCTGGCCTCTTTTCTTCACAGAGAAAATGTGGACTGGATTAATGAGTGTCGAGGACCACTCCATCCAGCTCTAGCATTCTAGTGTTCATGAGAAGAAGTTAAACACTGTCAAATCACCCTTCTTTATTCCAAGTATAACAGAAGAAACTGAAGAAGGAAATCTACATGTCTCATTTCTGTGATTGTGTGTGTGTGTGTGTGTGTGTGTGTGTGTGTGTGTGTATTTATGTGGGACTTTAAGAATATTATTGCATGTGGTTTTCTTCTTGGAAGTCACAATTATTTCTTTGTATATATTTTTTGGAAGAATTTTTATTCATGAAGGATTTTCATTTAGGATTCAAGTTAGGATAAGGGTGAGGATTACTGTTATTCTAATTGTTCTTTTTTTTTTTGGCGGTACCAGGGATTGAACCCAGGGGCATTCTGCCTCTGGGGGCCACACCTCAGCCCTATTTTTCTATTCTTTATTTTGAAACAGGGTCTCACTAAGTTGTGGAGGGCCTCACTAAGTAGCTGAGGCTGGCCACAAACCCGAATCCTCCTGTCTCAGCCTCCCAAGTACTGGGATTACAAGCGTGCACCACCACGCCCAGCTAACCATTCTTAAGAAGTCTTTATGATGTCCTGAATCTAGGCTATTTATGACACTTTTGATTTGATTTGGTTTGGTTCGACTCAATGTTTTATTTTGCAGTGTTTTATCATGTGAATACCAGTAATCATTATATTATCTAGAAAGCTAGCTAGACATTCTATTCCAGTGGAACAAGTTAATACCACGAGTGATGAGTTCTGCTAATTAATAATTTTAAAGCTTATAGTGAAATGTTCTTTAGTGGGAAACTTCATTTTGGAGGAGTAGGGTCCATTTATATTTTTTCTTAAACAATATGTAAGATATAAAGCTTTTTCTATCTCAGAAGCCTTAAAAGCCATTTTTTCAAGGGAAGGGGAAGGGCAAGAAAGAAGTGAATCAGTGGAATTACTATCATAAACAATGTGTACATGTGAGAATATACCAACATCATTTTCGGTATTTCATATGGGTGGGGGGAGGCGAGGGGGAGCACTAAGAGCTGTGTGCATGTATATTAACATTATATAGATATTTATTGTGATGTGAGACTCCAATGTACCAATAAAAGCATGTTTTTAAAAAAAAGCCATTTTTAAAAAAGTATTTCTCCCAGAAAGAGTAAAAAGCATTGTCTTTTACAATCAACCATCATCTATCAGTCTATACATTCATCAAATGTAAAACAAAAACTTTATAAAGAAAAAATACACTGCTCAAGCAAACCTGGGCAAATGTTGCATATCTTTGTAGAAAATTTGTCAAAATAAGACTTGGAGAATGTTCTAAGTCTCTATCAGCTGGGTTGTTTGTAGATTCATCACAGGAGGACTTAAGTGTGCAAAGGGAGGGACAGGGAAGAAATAATCTAACAGTTAACAGCTTACAGCTGCTATCTTAGCACCAGCCAGTAAAGATTCATAAATAGTACAGGCATTGTTTCATGCTGAGGTCCTTCAGTATACAGAAAAAAAGGATGCAATTCAACCTGGGACAATTGGGGCCAAACTTAAAATTTATGGAAAACAAAGAATGAGAAAATAGCAGTATGAGCAAGAATTGGCATTAAGAATTAAATGGAATGATCTCTTATTACCACCCCAGGCTAACTAGCCATAATATTTACATACTAATAAATACTTCTGCTAAGGCATTTAATCAGTACAGATACCAGGTCATTAAAAGTGTAAGCTTTTGCTAACCTTGCAAATGTACAAATTTGTCAAAACTGTCTAAAACTCTCCCAAATAAAATCTGCCTTTCTTCTCTTTTTAACAATTGGGAGCCAACAAGTTTCAGACATGATTAACTGTGAGAGTTAGACTACACAGACATGAATACTAAGTATATGTATGTCATACGTTCATAGAAAGTTCTATTTTGATTAAGTAAAATTAACAAAGTTTATGTGTCATGTTGAAAATTAAACACAATTGAGCTAAATGATAGACATAAATGATTACTTGTTAACATTAATTACCACTTTTGGTTTTTTGCTGTTGTCCTACATATGATCTATTATATAATTTTGATACTCATTCAAGATGTGTTTATCAGCTACTTATCCTGTGCCATGCACCATACTAGGCAATATGATTATAAGTAATAGGAGTAATAGCAGTTAACATCCCTGATCTTTATACTTTAGTGGGAGAATAAACAATAAACAATTAAGTAAAACTGTTAACTAACTTTTAAACTGAGACTCAAAAAATGAGAAGTTGGCCATATGAGGAATCAAGGAAAGAATCTTCCAGGAGCCAGTGATGACAGAGGCTGGGGGGGGCGGAGTCAGGTGAGGAAAGGAGGTGCAGAGAAGGCCATGGGAGGGCCCCGGCCATGGGGACTTCATGTCACGTGGGAAACGTTTGAACTTTAGTACAATGGAAACCCACTTAAGTGTTATTAATCAAGAGAGTGACATGATAATCCTTTAAAAATAATCACTGCTAACTGCGCAGTGCTGTGCATCTATAGCCCCAGCTACTTGGGAGGCTGAGGCAGGAGGATCATGAGTTTGAGGCCAGAGACCCTGCCTCAAAAAGAAAGAAAAGAAAAGAAAAGAAAAAGATCGCTGCTATGGCTTAGATGTCCCCTCAAGTTAACATGTTGGAACTCCACTCCCACTGCTGCGGTGTTGGGAAGTGTGGCCCAATGGGAAGTGTTTGAGTTCTGGTGCACTAGCCTCATGAATGGCTTAATACTGTTACTGTTGAAGTGGGCTTGCTACTGTGGGAATGGGTTCCTCAGAAAAGGATGAGCTTCTGCTCTTTCTCTTGCCCTCTCTTTGCCCTTCTGTCATGGGATGATGCAGCAGGAAGGCCCTCAGCACAGGCCAACTCCTTAGTTTCAGACTTCCCAGCCTCTAGAACTATGAGGACACAAATTTATCTTCTTTATAAACTTCCCAGTCTCGGGTATATTGCTATAGCAGCACAAAACAGAATAAGACAATTATTCCGGCAACTATGTGGAGAATGGATATAAACGCACCTTTAATCAAAGAAATAATGACACATATCAGGTGAAGATTTTAGTAATCCAGGTGGGAATAATGAACAAAGATATATTCTGTGGGTATATCCATCAGAATTTTCCTAAGGTGATTCCCAGATTTCTGGCTTTAGTAATAGGGTAGAAAATCATGGTGCTACTTCCTAAAACAGGGACTCTAGGATGAAGAGTAAGCTTAAAGTATCAAGAATTCTATTTTTCATGAGTTATCCAACTGAAAATAACAGTAAACAGTTGGATATTCAAATTTAAGGCTCAGAAGCAAAGTCTGGACTAGAGATAAAAGTTTAGAAATTGTCAGTATATCGATGCCATTTAAATTCATGTAAATAGAAAATATTTTTTGGTACTGGGAATTGAACCCAGGAGTGTTCTACCTCTGAGCTAGACCCTCCAGCCCTATTTTATTTTCTAATTTTGAAATATGTTCTCACTAAATTGCTAAGACTGGCCTCAAACCTGCAAAGCTCTTGTCTCAGCCTCTCAAGTACTGGGATTACAGGCATGCGCCACCACACCCTCCTTAGAAAAGATATTTTTAGGGTGAAAAGATAACAAAGAAGAGGGAACAGGAATGAATTATAATAAATGCCAACATTTATAGGCTTAGAGAAGAAGCAGGAACAGAAAATTAGACTGAGCATGAGAGACCAGAGAAATAGGAGCAAACTAGAAAAGTAGTTTTTGTGAAGAAAAGGATTTAAAAGAAGTTCATTTAATTAATGTTAAATATGCTGACAATTCTAATGTAGCAGATAAAGTTAGTACTGATTAGACCAAATAAAAATTTTAAATGTTTTCTTCCCAAGTATCTATTATTAATATCAATATTAATGTTACTAGCTTCCTTTGTCTACATAGACTCATAAATTATCTGTGTCACCATCACACTTAACCACTTCCATACATATTCACACACATCTAGACCTTGAAAACAATTGGATTCTGCGGCCTCTTCTTCATCTGCCTTCTCTGCAACTTGAGTTCTCTGCTCTACTCATGTGCCCCCAGCACACAACCTAGTCCCTGTTTCAACCATGTCCCCAAGTTTCCAGAACTCAAGACCTATGGCAGTGGGTTGTTTGAGGAGGAAGATGGCCTGCCCATTTTTGCTGGTTGAAGAGAACTGGGAGGTAAGGAGCAGGCTGAGATTGGTGGCATGCAAGGTGGACGAGGAGCCCACAATTCAAATGGACTTTGTATCCCAGGCATCCTAGGGAGAGGGATGAGAGATAAAAATGTGAATGAAAAAATAAATAATGACAACAACAATAATAATAATGGCTGAGTTTCCTGAAAATATTTAGAGCTTTTTTTAAGTTAATTAAAAGTAAAGCTTAGCAATAGAACATAATACACTGTAGGCAAGATCCAGTTAAACAGCAGCCCCCTAAAAAATGCCAAACATAAATGTTGCTGGGAAACAGAGGGAGAGAACATTTTAGGAAGTAATTCAGCCTCAAAGTTGTTGTCTCCCGGTCATGGGTTAGAGGGGTCTGTACGATTCTGCCCAGCACATTGAGAGGGTAAAGGACCACTTTTCACAGCTTGGAGGAGGGGAATGTTCACCTTCTGTAAGGATATGTGAAGTGACCCATGGGTGGAGGGGGGAACAAGTACTCACAGACACACCACTAATGAAGCTCCACATGTTTATGTCTGGTTTTGCACGATTGATTACAGACCAGGAATTCACACCTGTAACATGTCCACTGCTGGACAGGAGGGTGATTGCTCTTCTGTGGATTTGCATGGGATGTGGAAGAAACTGACAGATGACACAAAACTGGCGTGACCTTGGAAGCAGGTGACCTGAATAAGAGCCGGCACAACCGCAGTGCCTCGGCCATACCTGGCCAAGTCTCAATAATTCAGTGAGGAGGAATACACCTGGGTCTCCAAAAATGGTAGGAATGAGTTAAGAAAAAAAAAAAAAACAGAAAGAGAAAAGGAAAACACTAAGTTACCAGGAACTTAGTGTTTAAAGAATAGTAGAGGAAAAGCTGAGCATGGTGGCACATTCCTATAATCCCACTTGAGAGGCTGAGACAGGAGGATTGCAGGTTTGAGGCCAGCCTTAGCAACTTAGCAAGACCCTGTTTCAAAGTTTATAGAGAAAGGTTGGGGGTGTAGCTCAATGGTAGAGCACCCCGAGTTCAATCACCAGTACCACAGAAGGAAAAAAAATGGTGGAAAAGGAAAGAGAAGCAGAAAGGGAGTTTACAGATGCAAATGACAAACTTTAGAATAGGCTTTCTTGTTCTACAGAGATATGTAGGTATTTCCAAATTTGGGGCAATCTCCTCATTTCTTCCCTTCTCCTCAGATCAATTTCTTAAATCTTCCAAAGTCAAGGAGGGCCTAGAGAATTTAAGTGATCAAACACTTGACTCAGGGAAAACGTAGGACTTAGCACTGTAGTTAAATGCTCAGTTGGCCATGCTAATTACATGATTTGTTGATTCCCATGGCGTGGCTGCATCCTCTTCTCCTAGAGTTATCCTCCTCATAATTTGTTGATCCCATTATGACTGGGCAGTAGACAGGGAACCCATGGCTTGGCTGGTTACAATGTCCTATTTGAGGGCCTTTGTGATGGGGCTCTGGCTCCAGCTCATTACCAAGCAGGATGCTGGAGGTAGTAAGCTACCCATGGGTCTTTCTTAATCTTCTTGCTGGAAATGAGAATCCAAAACACACGCAGGAGAATGAGGAGATCATGAGGTCCAAGGCTAAACTCACAAAGCATGAGAACTTCCATTAGGTCCCTAGCTCCAACAAAAAAGAGTGGCTGCAAGGTCGACTTAGTGCAGGCCTAAAAACAATGGTTTGTTGGCACAAGAGCATGTACTTAACAAAAGAAAGCTTCTCTTGAACAAAAAGTGGAGAGTGACATCAACTATTTGGATTATTTAGCTACATTGTTGCACGTTGAGCTTTTTTCCTGAAATCTCTTCCAAATCCTTTGAATTCATTTGAATGACATTAACAAGTATCCTAACAGCTGGCCCGTTTTGTAAAACAATTCAAAAACAAACAAATAAAATATATGCTGACCTTTTTCTTAGTTACAGAATTTTGTTGCTATTCCTCATTAGAAGACTATTAGTAATTGACATATTAGGTCAAGTTTACAATGAACAAAGAGGAAAAGAATGGAATAATGTCTTATGAAGTTAAGCAGTCTTAATAGTTTGGACTTCAAAGCAAGTGCCTTAATTGTTGACTGATTTTGTACCATGTTTTGTGGTATGTATGTGTGTATTTTTATCTATCTAATCTATATTTGATAGAGCAGAAAATCTTTTGAGTTGAATTTCTTGTGCTTTCTATATTTGTTGAAAGCATAAAAAACAGAATGCCCTAAAAGGATATTTAATTTACAATGTATAAATTTTTCCCTAATGGCTCAAAACACATGTAGGTGGAAGATTTAGCTTTATCTTAAATGAATCATGTATTTAGAGTCAACACTGATTCAGAATGAAAATGATTGTGGGGGATTGTTCTCATTTTTACATGTTGAACCTAATATTCCAGAAGCTCTGGGCTGGTTCCCAATTCAGTTTCTGACTCAGCCATATTTCCCCCACAGGATGTGAGGAGGTGGTATGTCTGAGGGCCATGAACATCCCTAAGGCATTACTCCACCCAGGTTTCTAGGGCATAGACTGAGTTTTCCAAAATGCAGAGCAAAGATTAGCTCTGTACTCTTGCTGTTCTCTCCAGCAACCAAAACAAGATACTATAGGAGAGATGGACATAACCACTTCCTTTTCACATAGCTGTGTAGTCTGCTGCTAAATATCCTATCCCCCTGTCTGGAGTTCAGTCCACTTGTTCACTCTTTCTACAATAAGTGTATTGCTAGACTTTTATATGTAGGAACTCTGCATGCATGCAGACTGAGAAGCTAACAATACTTGGAATGAGTAAAAAACCCAACTGAAGAGAGTCTGTAAAGATCTTGTAAGGTGTATATTATGGGCTAAAGTCCTTCCACCCCATACATGAACTCCCAGTACCTCAGAATGTGATACTGTGATAGGGCCTTTAAGGAGGCAATGAAGGAATAGGAATGTGGTAGGGCCTTTAAGGAGGCAATGAAGGTTAAATGAAGTCCCTTGGGTGGACATTCATCCAATCGGACAGGTCTCCTTATCAGATTAGGAAATATGGACACACAGAGAGACAGCAGGGATGCACGTAGGCACAGAGGAGAGAGCATGTGAAGATACAGTGAGAGGTGGCCACCTACAAGCCACAGGAAAGGCCCCAGGAGAAACAACCTGCCCACACCTTGATCTTGGATCTCCAGGCTCCAGAACCATGAGAAAACCCTTTCAGTTGTTAAAAACATATTGTCTGTGGTATTTTGTTTCCGCAGCTCTAGTAAACTCATACATTAGAATGTCAGGAAAAGTTCGCCTCTTTTTTATTTCTCTTTAAACTTTCATTGGCATATTGTAATTATACATCATGGTGAGTTTCAAAGTGATACATTCATACGTGCACACATCACTTGGTGTGTTTCCTCCACATCCCTGTTCCCCACTCCTTCCTTTCTTCCTGGATATGTCCCTTCCTGTACATGTTAATGAGATTGGTCGTGATACCTTCACGTATGGACATAACATTATTTGAACTGTTTCCTTCTTCAGTCCTTTTTCTCCTCCCCTTCTCTGTCCCCTTCCACTCTTCTACAGGTCTCTCTTCTCTTTTCTTTTTTATCTGGAGTCCCTTTTCTTTATTATTTTTTCTATAACTTTCACTTATGAGAGAAAACATAAGACCCTTAACTTTCTGAGACTGTTTGATCTCACTTAGCATAATATTCTCTAGTTCCATCCATTTTCCTGCAAATGACATAATTTCATGCTTCTTTATGGCTGAGTAAAACTACATTGTGTACATATACCACATTTTCTTTCTCCCCCCCTTTTTTGTACTGGGGATTGAACCCTGGGGCATTCTACCTCTGAGCTACACATCCAGCCATATTTTACACACCCACCATATTTTATTTTTCATTTTGAAACAGGGTCTCACTGAGTTTCTAAGCATCTCTCTATGTTCCTGAGGCTGGCCTTGAAACCTGTAGTCCTCCTGTATCAGCCTCCCTAGTACTGGGAATACAGGAAAGTGCCACCATGCCCAGCCCCACATTTCTTTATCCATTCACCTGTTGATGGACATCTAGGTAGGTTCCATAATTTGGCTATTGTGAATCGTGCTGCTACAACCATGGGTATGCATGTATCACTATAGTATTCTGACTTTAATTATTTCAGAGAGACACTGAGGAGGAAAAGTTCAGCTCTGAAGTCTGCAAATCTGAGTATGACTTGTAGCACTAGTATAAACTTGAGACAGTTGTTAAAACTCTCTGAACCTCATTTCTTCATTTATAAATTGGGGTAACAATGATTACCTATCAAAGGGTTCTTGATGATCAAATGACTGACCTGAAGTAGGCACTTAAATATTTAAGGGCTGGGCATGGTGTTATACACCTGCAATCCCAGTACTTGGAAGGCTAAGATAAAAGGATCACAGGTTCGAGGCCAGCCTCTGCAATTTAACAAGTCTCTTAGCAACCTAGAGAGACCCTGTTTCAAAATAAAAAGGGCCAGGGGTGTAGCTTGGGATTTTTCAATTAGACTTGGGTTTGAATCCAAGTTCTGTGGCTTAGTTGGGCAACCTTGGACACATTACTTCAAACTCCAACCCAGAGGTCCCACCTATAAAAAAAACTTGTTATATATTAGGTGATCTATACATGCTGATCCTCCTTGAGGATCCTCTGGTACAGAGGCAGTGTAAATCCTTTCTGATTTTCAAAGTCGTGTCAGCAGTGAGTTTTCCAGGGAAAGATGAGAGGTGGAGAGTCTAACTGAAAGGATAAGGCTGTGATTGTGGGAGTTTTATTATTTATATTTGACCTCTTACCCGTACTCACCATGTGGTGAGTAAATGGAATATTCTTTCTCAAGGAAGAGCAGCCAAACTTGGAAATCTAAAAAAAAAAAAAAAGCTTTACTAGCAGGCTGGTATATATATGGTCGATTAATCATTCTGTCCTAAAAGTGCCGAAGAGACCATATGAAATCTAGTTATCAAACTCTTGATTTCTAGATGGGAAAGTGAATAAAAGTAGGACTGAAATAAGTAAAAAATCTATAAAAATCATATATACTTCACCCTGCCACACACACAAAAGGATAAAAATCACCAGTAAGCCAGGCATGGTGGCTCAGGCCTGTAGTCCCAGCTATTCAAGGGGCTGAGGCAGGAGCATCGCTTGAGCCCATGAGTTTGAAGCCAGCCTGAGAAATATACTAAGACCCTCATCTCTTAAAAAACAAACAAAACAAAACAAACCCATTAATTCCATGACCAAGAGATCATTTCCATTAATTTGGCCTAGTTTTAAATATATCTATAATTCTGTGTGTACTTACATTTAATCTATATAAATACTTCCTATGCATAGTATTTGGAAACTGCTTTTTTCTACTTAACAATAGACTACAAACATATTTGCATGTCATTAAATAGAACACTCAAATGTTATTTTAAGTGATTAAAAGGTATGGCATTTTTAGAATGTGGCAGGGTTTTACAACAAATTCTTTAAAAACCTTATTTTTAAGCATCCAGATGTTACTCCTTTGGATGCCCATCTGAGTGATGGCTAGACTTGCACCAGGCGAGTTGCAATAAACTAGCGTGTGAATGTGAGCTTGTGGAAGTGGGTGAAGACATAATGTCTACCACAGCTCTGAGTATTGTGGAGAAAAAAGCAAGAAAAGTGAAACATAGTGAGAAATGCATTTCTACTTTAAATTTGTGGAAGAAAACCATTTTTAGGGCCTGTGAGAACATCCCTTACTTACACAAGAGCCTTATCTCCCTTGGAATTAGTGTTTCCACATTGACTAAGGGCTCATACCTCAGTCTGTGGCTCAAAAGAAGTGGACCAGAGGCTCAAGATAACCTTTTTCAGCTCAACAATTGGGAAGAGAAAAATGATCTGGATTTTTATAACCCTCTGTAGATGACTTTATGGAATTCAAGTTTTAAGAAAAATGATTACAATTCTAAGGATGCATTTTGCTTCTTATTACAATCATAGAGATCTTTTTTTGAGATGATTGATATTTTTAACTATAGTGACTATCATTCCATTCATCAGAGATATCTATTTCCCCTCTCTGTCTCTCTGTCTCTCTCTCTGTTCATAAAACAGAAGTAGCTTTCATGGAATCAAATGCCCAGCTAGGAAAATGTGTCAGGCTTACCAGTTCAGCTCAGAAATATGAAAAAGGTGAGGTCTGTTTAGCTTCTCAACATTTTTTCCTTTTCGCTGCTCCCAGATCTGTGAGTCACTGTTTCGTGTGAAAAATCTTTGGAGTGAGAATTATTCCTTGGCAAGTCATGCTCTTAGACAAACTTCCCTATCGCTCAAAGAAATGACCCTTATCTCCTTCTTTGCTGGAAGAATGCCTTGCAGCGGCATTTAATCTAGTCCAAAATAATTCCCCAGGCTTCCCAGGGGTTGACTACACTGTTCTCAAGTGACTGTGCAAATACCGTTGCTGCATATTAAAGAAAAGGGTGACTGTTTATTTTCTTGTTTAGTTGGAGTTGGTAAATCCCATCAGTTTGGTTTTATAAAGAATTCCTGAAAAAAAATTTTATTAAGAGAACTGACTTAATAAAATGATTCAGGAAGATAAATGTCCAGATTAGAATATAAAAAATAAGCAAATAGACAATACAACATTCTGCTAGGAGGTATAGGTATAGAATATCACAATAAAATCTCTTGAATCTGTTAGGAATATGAAATCCATCAGTTTGAGCACTTAATAGACTTTTTCTTATATGATACATGTGGTTTTGTAAGACTATATATACTTTTTATAAACATGTCCTGTGCTCACTCATGTTCTCTCACCCACATCTCCTTTCCCTACTCTCCAATAAGGAAATGCCTCTTAACTAATGTCAGGCCTTAAGCGATGTTTGTACTGATATTCTGTTTGACTTTACAGTAGGAACAGAGAATGTTTACTTATTTACTTACTTCATGGTACTGGGGATTGAACCCAGGGGCATTCTACCTCCAAGCTACACCCTCAGCCCTTTTATTTTTTATTTTGAAACAGAGTCTCACTAGGTTACTCAAGAGTCTTGCTATGTTGCTGTGATTGTCCTCAAACCTGCAATCCTCCTGTCTCAGCCTCCCAAGTACTGGGATTACAGGCATGTGTCACCATGCCCAGCCAGGAACAGAGAATTTTAGTGGCCACTTGAATCACTTTTTCTCTATGATTCAATGTTTTGGGGGCTTTTTGATCGGCACTAATTAGCATAAAATTAAGGAAATTTTATCACATATCTATAAAGGGATTGACATTCAGAATATAGAGAGAATTAAAATTTAACAACAAACGACCTGATTCAAAAGCAAGCAAAGGACTTCAATAGATATTTCCTTCAAAAAGATTCCCAAATGGCCAATAAACACAGGGAAAGGTGTTTAGCATCACTAATCTTTAGGGAAGCGCAAATCAAAACTACAATTAAACCCTACAATGTGATATAACCTCACAGCCATTAGGGTGGCTACTATAAATAAAATAAAAACAAAGAAAATAGCAAGTATTGTAGAGGATGTGGAGAAATTGGAATCCTTGTGCATTGATGGTGGGGATATAAAATGGTAGAGCTGTGGTAAAAAACAGTGTGGTTGTTCCTCAACAAATTAAAAGTGGAATCACCATATGACCCAGCAATTCCACTTCTAGATATATATCCCAAAGAATTGAAAGCAGGGTCTTGCAGAGTTATTTGTACACCCATGTTCGTAGCAGCATTATTCAAAATAGTCAAACGTTGGAAGCAGCCCAAGTGTTTACCTACAGATGAAAGGATAAGCTAAGTGCGTGTAGTGGATACATAAAATGGAATAGTACTCAGCTCTTAAAAGGAAGGAAATCACCGGGCATGGTCACGCATGCTTGTAATCCCAGTACTTCGGGAGGTGGAGACCAGAGGATCCGGGTTCGTGGCCAGCCTCAGCTCGCCCTCTCTCTCTTTCTCTCTCTCTCTCTTTCTCTCTCTCTCTCTTTCCCTCCCTCCCTATCTCTCTCTCTCTACCTAGTGAGGCCCTCCGAAACTTCGTGAGACCCGGTTTCAAAATAAAGTATAAAAAATAGGGCCAGGGGTGTAGCGTGGAGGCAGAACGCCCCTGGATTCAATCCCTGGTAAAGCAAAAAAAAAAAAAAAAGGAAGGAAATCTTGTCACATGCTACAACAGGGATGAACCTTGATGACATTATGCTTCATGAAATAAGTCAGTCACCAAAAAAAAAAAAGACAAATACTGAGAGATTCCACTTACATGAAGTACTTTCAGTAGTCAAAATTATAGGGAAAGAAAATATAATGGTGGCTGTCGGCATCGGGAGAAGAATGGAGAGTTACCTTTTAATGGGTGGGTACAGAGGTTCAGTTTTATGGGAGTAAAAGAAAAAGTTCTGAAGATGGATGGTGGTGATCGTTGTACAATATAAACATACCTATGACCACCAAACTGTCCACATAAAAAAAGGTTTAAGACAGTAAATTTTTTATGTGTATTTTACCAAAATTTGAAAAAATTGGGGGAATTTTTTTCTCTTTTTAAGCACCATTCTTTTCTTCATTTCTCTCCAGTTTTTCTTATTGTTGATGAAGGTTTTCTCATGTGACCTGACTTCGTTGATGTGTTTCTTAGCTGCTTTGCATGATGTAAACATTTCAGCAACAAAGTTCTGGAGAAAATACTTCCTTTTCATTTGATAGGATGATACTAAAATGGTCATAAGTGCCCACAGCATCTGTTAACAATGTGTTTCGTTGATAGGACAGGGCAAACTGGACCTGGAACCCTCTAATTAGCTAAGGTGGTTAGTTAAGCAGATAAGGCAGGGTAAAGAGCTTGTGACCACAGGCTGGCATGAGGAAGTGGCTGAAGGGTGGAGTGTGTGTTTTGGTCAAGAGAATGTTTTCGTGATATTTTCCTTTCCATGTTGACTATAATTCAGTCAGCCCAGAAATCTAAATATATTCAGGTTTGAAAGTATTGTTGGCTGTGAAAACACTGATTTTTTTGTTGATACATCCAATTAGTAGTATAGGGGCCTTCTTTTCGATGAAAAAACAAATCAAGATTTATGCCAAAAAGAGCCCTACTTGGGTTAATTTATGTGCGCCTAATATTGGAAATGAAGGATTCATTTGTTTTAGGCAGTAAAATAATTTTGTGTTTTGGAAATCGTTTTTCAAAATGCTTAATTTTCTAAACACATTGCCAAAAATACTGGGAATGGATTATTGGGGTATCAATAATTATCACTGCATTTTACTACTTTGGCTAATTGGAAACAAAGTTAGCACATAGACCCCTATGGTGGAGCTGGGGAGTTTAAAACCAGCTGCTGCAGTTCAAAATCCCTGTTGTAGCTTTGACTTCAGGCATTCATGGCACGAGGAATAACTCTGAGCCTTTGCTGAAAATTTGCACTTCATTCCTACAGGGTGTCCTTACGTGAGCTGAGCCACAGCCCTTGGCTAATGGTCATTTTCTCGTATCCACACTGTTTTTCAGATAGCGGTGTGATATGCTGAGGTCTTCACATTCCATAGAACAATCTGAAGAATTTTCAGGTGTGTAGCTGAAAGAGAAAATCATTCCTTTTAAATGACAGGTGTGAAAGCATGGCCAATCTGGGTGTCATATGCTTTCCTGGAGGAGAAAAGGACATTAAAAAGCAGACACCACTTTGTTTAAAAATGCTCTAAAGATGACAGATGTTCTCAAACTCAAATGCACTAGAAATCTATAAAGCAGAAAGTGAAAGGCCCAATCCCCCTTTGATCAACTCTATTCTCTGAAGGTAATCACTTCAAGAGGTTGGCAGATGGTAGATTGATAGATAGATATTTTGTTTGACTTGTATATATTTATATATATTTTATAAAGATGGGATTCAAAGCTCATGCTTTTCTGTAACTTACTTTTTATCATTCAATAATGTATCATAGAAGTTTTGTGGCATTTTAGAGAAACCAGCCTCATTCCTTTTCACGCCCGTGTAGTATTTCATGTTAATGAATGGTCCACAGCATGCACAACTCACTGCTTCTTAATGGATAGTCAAATAATAAATATTACTTATTTTCTGCGTGCCTGCCTTGCAGATTATTCTCTGTTCTTACCTGCAGCGCTCCATGATCAAGAAGCCTGAACCTTGGTTTCTGATTGGGTTTAGCCAAAGGGAAGCCTGGCATATTTTGGTTGGGGAAGAGATCATATTTCTTCCCATTTCCTTCCTCTGCAAGCAACATTTTTAGGAAGTCTGAGCTGGTCCACAAATACGGGTCTGTGTGGATGTCTCCTTCACCATGCCTCCACTCTACTTCTGTGAACATGTTTTCTCCCTTTTGTCTAGAGAAATTTTGCCTTACTAGTCCTGGTGAGTCCCTTAACCAGTAGTAGGCTGGTAGATGTA
This sequence comes from Glis glis, assembly GCA_004027185.1. NCBI lineage: Eukaryota > Metazoa > Chordata > Mammalia > Rodentia > Gliridae > Glis > Glis glis. Next base: position 33,643 of record PVJS01004332.1, read on the forward strand.
CAGAGTTTGGCAATTTCTGTGAGTGTAACTACTTCCAAGGTGCCCGGTTCCAGGATACCAACTTAAAGTTACTGAATAAAATGTTAGAAAGAATTGCACACCAATATACCACCACCGTTATCCATGGGGCTCCTTCATAAATTAGTCATATTATTAGCCCAAAATACCTGAGTTGATTCTCTTTCCAGCCAGAACCACAACAGTCATATAGGACTTATTTTTGTTTCTTTGCGTTATCACAAATAACTTTGCAGTAGTAAATATCCTTCCATTTACCTGTTTGCACACATGTACAAGTATCGCTAGAGGTTAACTTCCAAGAACTGGTCAAAGGGGTATCAATCAACATTTTTATGGATATTGCCTAATTACTCACCAAAAAGTTACAAATTGTCCCTCAAACAACTGCAAGAATACCTTTTTTTGGGGGGGCATAACCTCAACACCAGCTATTTAATGTTTTTAAATCATTGCTATTAGATTGGTAATAATTATACCTATTGTATTTGTACATTATTATTTGTGAGGCTGAAACCCATTTAGTAATTTCATATTTGTTGAACTTCTCTTGTGACTGGGGAGACACAGTAGGCAGGTGTATGAATCCCCTTGGACCTAGCCGAGGACTCATGGCTGCTCCACTGGTGGGAGAAAGAGACAAGGCCTTTCATGTGTTGGAGAAACAGCTGTATGAGTGTTTTCCCATGGTTGTGGACTGAATTCTGTTTCCCTAAAATTCAGATGTTGAAGCTCTAACTCCAGTGTGGCTGGATCTGGAGCTGGGGTCTTTAGGAAGTAATTAAGGTTAGATGAGGTCAGATGGCTGGGACCCTAATCCTATGGGACTGTGGCCTTACATAAGAAGAAGAAAGGAGAGATTTTTCTGCGTCATGTGAGGGCACAGTGAGCAGATAGCTTAGGAAGAGAGTGCTCACCAGAACCTAACCATGCTGCCACCTGATCTCAGACTCACATCTTCTAGAACTGTGAAATAATAAATTTACGTTGTTTAGACTGCCGCGTCTACGGCATTATGTCATCTCAGTCTCCAGCTGACTAGGACACCCATAAGCCAGATGTGGGCAGGTCACAAGAGGAAACCAGCATGAACCTGTTTTGATCAGGCCCAAAGGACTGCATGGAGTAGTCAGCTAGACTCTCAAGGGCTGCAGAAGAAGGAACTGACAGGCCAGGAGTGGGATGTTCCCCATGACGAGGGCCCTGGGAAGAACCCATAGAAGTGCCCAGGAAAGAGGCAGGCTCACACATCTCCAGTGGTCCATGTTTACACCCACAGATGGGGAGGACTCCCCCCACTGGACATATTTAACTGGGAAGGTGAAAGACAGCAAGAAATTAGCATTTTAATGGGGTACCATCAAGTGCTCAAATATGGGACCCCCAAGTGTAGCTCTCCAGACCAGACCTTCTTGCAAACGCCTAATCCATAGTTTTGAATCCCAGGCTTCCTACCTCATCTGTCTACTCACTGCTTAAGATGTGTTTCAAAATGCAAATTTTCAACGTCAAAATTAATTTTCCCTTTTCCCCTCTTTCAAAGTCCCCACCCAGCCAGGCATGGAAGTGCATACCTGTAATTCCAACACTTGGGAGGCTGAAACAGGAGGAAGGCAGGTTTGAGGCCAGCCTCAGCAACTTATTGAGGCCCTCAGCAACTAGAGGAGACCTTGTTTCAAAATTTAAAAAATAAGATAAAATGGGGCTGGGGGTGTAGCTCAGAGGCAGAATGCCTCTGGGTGGTTCAATCCCCAGTACCAAAAAAAAAAAAAATGTTCCTACCAAAGTTCAAGAAAGATAACCGTTCTTCCTGTTGTCACTTGGAAGTCAGAGATATCTTTACCTCTGCTCCATCCCCAACTAAGTCCTTCCAGTTGAAACTCCTAAGTGTATTCCACACCCGTGCTCTTCTCCTTATTGTCCTTTAGTCCTGGTCACCTTCATCTCCTGTCTGGCGCATAGCATCGATTTATTCACTGATCTCCTTGCAACCCCTTTGGTTCTCTCCAGTTTGTTCTCTCATATAACAGCCAGAGTGATCATAAAAGAAAGACATGGTCATATCTCCTCCTTAATGCCCTCCATTGTTTCTAAATCTGTTTTGGGATAAAGATCCAAATCCTGCACACAATGGGCCAAGTCCTTAATATCCATTGCTTGCCTCCTTCACCAATGTCACCTTTGCCATCCTCCTAGTCACGCTCCACCTCCACCCACGGGCTTTCAGCTTAAATTTAATTTCTTCCCTGATCCCCTAACCAAATTTGCTTCCTCTATTATGCACATGAATAGCATCTTATTTTCCCTCACCTTTATGACCCTTATTATAATTGCAATCTAAATAGATATTGGTGTAATTATTTGTTTAACATTAGTCTCTGCCAACTGACTCTGAACTCCATGGAGACAGGGATAATATTTATCTTGTCCCCACTCTATCCCCAGCACCCATTTGAGTACCTGAGAAAATTCTGATACTAGATTCATATCAGAGAAGTCCAAGGAAGTATATCCCCAAGTCATAGACATAATAAGGGACTCACTCTCTGAGCCTCTCAGTGTCTCCTGGGGAGACCAATATCTTTTTGAGTCCTAGGAGTTAGGACTCAGATGTTAATAGGGCATTTAACCTAGAGATAGACTTGTTTGCACCATGAACTTGATAAAAACAGATGGATGCTCATTTTCACTTAAGATCCAATGGAGAGCTTGAGCCATTGCTGCTAAGCATATTGATCAGGGGTGGGAACGGAGGAAAGCAAAATACAGACTAAGACATCATTATTCTTAAAAAGTTCACTAGCTAGTTTATGATTATGTGAAACTTAATTTGTTTATATAATGTGTACCATCCATAACGTGGTAATTTAACCGTGTGTAGAAAAAAGAAGTTTTTACTTTTCAATGTGCAGACCTACTCTAGAACCTTATGTTAGAATCACTCCAGTCCTTGCCCAAATATGGTGACATAGCACTACAGGTTGAGGAAACTGGCCTGAATTTATCATTTGAAATCTAGACTGGATGAAACAAGACCCCAGGGAGTCAAAGTGTGTGATTGTTCTAGAAGTTTGGATGAGTGCCAATCATTCACAGCTTGTCCATTTGCCTTTTCCAGTGAGATTTCCAATGAAAATAATTCTAGTCACCATTAAATAACAACCAAGATTTCTAAAATATCAGCAGCACATACCTGCTGAAGATTTGTACAATGTACATTCGGAGTATCTAAAAACTTTATTATAGTACCATTTGTGTCCACCAAGATTATTTCTAACAGCAAAGTCCCCATATTATAAGATCTGAGAAGATGGAAATGTAAAACAAAGTATCCACTGTTGGACATAGGATGCAGAGTCAAAGAAACTTGTCAACACTCTCAAATAAGAATTTATATAGTTACCGTTTATTTTTGGACTTTTTCTCCAATGCCAGGCCAATATTTATAGAACCTGGGCTGAACTGAGTGGCAGCCAGTACTGGGTGGCATGTGGCTGCTTTAAATGGATAATCTTTACCCTTCTCCACCCCTCCCAGCTGAAAGCATCCTTCATGCCTGCACGGGGTCTGGAATTTTACCATGTGACATCAATATCTTTAAATTCCTTAGGGTCAGAGAATCCTGCCTTCTATGAAAATCCAGACATTTCTGGGAAAGGTAGTAATAAATACTTTGCTATCAGTCAATCTGGAAATAAAAGACCAGAGGGTCCATTATCAATGCTCAACTTTTCTGCTGTTTTCAAAAAAACAGTATTTATTTTAGCCTAATTTAGCAGGCTGAATGTACAGCAGAAGTCCTTGTAATTTGTAGTTTATGAAGTACTTTTACATATTCTATCTATTCTGAATGAAATAAATGAGAGACCCCTGCCTGGAAGAAGCTTGCAGAGTTTATGAAAACATCACCCTGAACCCAATTAATATGTATAATTAATGTGTCAATAAAATGATTTTTGGTGGTACTAGGGGTTGAACTCAGAAGGGTTCTACCTCTGAGCTACTTCCTCAGCCCTGTTTTATATTTTATTTTGAAATGGGGTCTCACTAAGTTGCTAAGGCTGGTCTTGAACCCACAATCCTACTGTCTCAGCCTCCCAAGTACTAAGACTACAGACATACACAACACTCCCAGTATGTGTGTGTGTGTGTGTGCACATAAATATATATAAAATTATATATATAATTTTTAATCTGAGAGAAATGAGGAACTTTAGCACATGAGGATCTTGAGCAGTAGTAGTTTGGGGTCAAGAAGGTGAAGAAAATAATGAGGAAGGGGAAATAAAGTGACCTTGAAATGACCTTTGTCAACATTTACCATGCTTTCCAAGATGGTACTGATGTTGGGCTTGCATGTGCTTATAAATTTGAAAGGCCGAATGATCTGGAAGGGCGAGGGGAAGAATCTAGACTTGGGGTTCCCTGTATGTATACCATGCCACTGTAATCAATGGAAAAGTACATTTAGCAACCAATTAAAAGGTCTAAAGTGTATTTCCAAAAGAAAAGAAAAGAAAACCCTGTTTGTAGTTTTCACATTTGAATCGATATAAGTTGTAACTTGTTCTCATATCCAAAATATTCAGCTTTAACCAGAAAACCTTAGTACCTAATTTAGTTTTTAGAACTTTATATCATTTAACACAGTATACAAAAATTTCACCAACACATGTATTAAAAATTGTCTAGTTTAATCACCTCTCCATTGGCTTAAGCTCCCTTTAGCAATAACTAGTGGTGTTTTTACTTTGAATTATTTTTGCAGAAAATAAAAGTAATAAATCTCTTTTTTGATCATGTAATCATTTTCCAAATTGAAGCTGACAACTTAACCCTCTCAAGTTTCTGCTTATAAACTATTAGGCGACTGATCTAAGAAAAACACTTTCTACGATGATGTCATGGCTTGTGTCTGGTTGAATAACACTTTGAACAAGGGACGTGGCACTGTACTTTGGTATGCCGCACCGCATGGGGACAGCTCATCGCAGCAGTAGATGTAAAGAAATTCATATCCTGAGGGAGGCTGACACCAGGCTCCTTTAGTAAGTTCTAGAAAATGTCATTTGTGCTCAAATAATTTAATTATTGATGCAATGAGCAAGAGCTTATGCTATGTAACTGAGAAACATTATTAACATCTAAACAGTTAAAATTTCATTTTTTTTTTTTTTTTGCGGTACCGGGGATTGAACGCAGGGGCGTTCTGCCTCCACGCTACGCCCCCGGCCCTATTTTTTATACTTTTATTTTGAAACCGGGTCTCACGAAGTTGCGGAGGGCCTCACTAAGTAGAGAGAGAGAGAGAGAGAGAGAGAGAGAGAGACAGAGCGAGAGAGAGAGAGAGCGAGCTGAGTCTGGCCACGAACCCGGATCCTCTGTTCTCTGCCTCCCAAAGTACTGGGATTACAAGCGTGCGCCACTACGCCCGGCTCCAAAATTTCATTGTTATGTAACCTCAACTTTACCCACATTTTTAAACATCACAACAACTGGCAATGTTTACTTCACCTGTTTTTATGGCACATGTGATGGCACACAGGACCTTGCGGTGCAACTGTTCTACTAAAAAAAAGTCTTTTTTAGTGAAGAGTTAATTATAATAACTTACTATAGTCATTGGGTCTGTCACATTTCTACTCTTATTTTGTTGATGTTATTCTTTCCCCAATCTTCGCTCCATTTCCCTTCTTCTCCGAAGGTCTACAGTTTAGTGTATTTGGTATATGTATATATATCTTTGAAAAATAGTGTTGTTTTTATTATGAATCAAGTTTTAAATCACATTAATAGTATCTGGCAGAATGTGCTCCTTTTCTTTTTTTTTTTTTTGTGGTACCGGGGATTGAACCCAGGGGCGTTCTACCTCCGCGCTACACCCCCGGCCCTATTTTTTATACTTTATTTTGAAACTGGGTCTCACGAAGTTGCGGAGGGCCTCACTAAGTAGCTGAGGCTGGCTGCGAACCCGGATCCTCCAGGCTCAGCCTCCCAATTACTGGGATTACAAGCGTGCGCCACCACGCCCGGCAAATGTGCTCCTCTTCTTACTTTTTGCACTGAGCACTGTGATCCCAAGATGGATTCAGGCTGCTGTCTGCGGCTGTGTAGCTGATAGAATTAGATGCTACCCAGTGTCCATAACACACACCTAAGGTTTAACCTAGCGTTAGGTATGAGTTGCCTCCAATTCCCAGGTTTCCAGCTCGGAGAACTGGTGGCTAGGAATACCCTTCCTTACACAGATGTAATGTCCAAAATGAGGAGCAGGTTTTTAGGGTCAGACAGCAGTCTTGGTGTTGATTTTGTTGCCTATGGAAAGTCTGAGTGGATGTATAAAGGAGGCGTTTGCTCTCAGAGCGAGCCTCCAGGCAAATAGTCTGGCTCTCAAGAGGCTGGTTTAAACCAGAGATCATGATTTAGAGCCACTGGCAGAAAAGTTAAATTGGCTGAGATTACCTGGAGGGATGCAGGCTGTGACACCAAAGGCTGTGCAGGAACTCGAGGCCACCCCACGTGCAAGGGAGGGTAGAGGCGGGGACTTTCAAGGCAAATGAGTTGCAGGGATCATGCATAGAAATTTTGCACCCCACCAGGTCAGCCAACGACTCCCTGTGAGCCCAGTCTGGCCAGCTGCCCACCTGTAGTCTTATTGTAACGCAGTCACACTGTTCTGGTTACATATTGCCTTGGCTGCCTTCATGCTCCAAAGCTGGAGTTGTGTGGTCTCACCCGAGATGATGTGAGGTACAAAGCAGAAAACATTTTCTCTGCCTTTTCCTTGGAAATGCTCACTGACCTCTGAACTAGATGAAATTGAGGGGTTAGGCAAGTGGCTTTGGGATTCCCAATACTCCTCCTTTGTACCACAAACAGATTTATAATCATGAGAGTATCCTGCATTTCATAATTCTAGAGAAATGCTTTGTGCTCCTTCATTTCTCTCGAATGTAGCAGTTTCTTAATATAAACCCATGGGAGCCAGATGTGCTTTTCTGTGGGAAACATGACCACTGTGTTTCTGTTTGCTTATTTTTCCTTGCATGGTCTGATTGAGGTTGAAGAATCTCTGCACTTTATGTATTTGAGTTCTTCTGGGCATGTTTAACCATGATTGGTAAGGACCATTATAGATTTTTTAAATGCATTTTTAAAAGTGAGTGAAGCCTTCATAGAAGTGTTGGAAAGTAGGTATTTGTCAACTCTCAGAGAAGCGGCTGTTACTTCTACTTCAAGTTTGAGATTCCAGTCTCAGGTAACTTATGGCTTCCTGTTTTCTTTGCTATTCTTTGGAAGTCACTTGTACCTATAGCATTCAGTTTTCTGAGACCTTCCTTTGAATCTAATCTGCATCAGAAACAAGTTGCAAATATATAAGAGAATCTAACATTTGGTTTCTTTTTTTTTTTTTACTCTACTGGGGATTGAACGCAGGGGCATTCTACCTCCACACTACGCCCCCGGCCCTATTTTTTTATGCTTTATTTTTGAAACAGGGTCTCACGAAGTTGCGGAGGGCCTCGCTAGGTAGAGAGAGAGTGAAAGAGAGACAGAGAGAGAGAGAGAGAGAGAGAGAGAGAAGAGAGGAGAGAGAGAGAGAGACATCGATCGATCCTGCACGCGCGCATACGCGCTGAGGTTGGCCGCGAACCCGGATCCTCCGGTCTCTGCCTCCCAAAGTACTGGGATTACAAACGTGCGCCACCACGCCCGGCTCTAACATTTGGTTTCTATTAATGAGTTTTTACTTGTCTTTCAATACTGACCTTTGCTAAAAGATCATATAGTCACTAAGCTGTCATCACCAGGTTAGGACATTGTCCTCTTTTGTCAATACTGAATTCCAGGAAGAAGAAAAAAATCTGTTTAATCATTTTCTTTGCTTGAACAAATATATGAATTTTTTGTGCTTAACAGATTAAAAAGAGTATTTGATACACAGGTGTATGTATAACCAAATCCTGAATCAAATTTCCAAGCTTGATAAAGAAAGATGGTGAAATGGGATACATAGATATCTATATAATATAGATGTTCTGAATCTTGGCTGCACACTGGATCTCTTAAGAGCTCTAAATAACAACAAAAAAATACTGAGAGCTTGTCCTCACCCCCAGGTGTTTTTCTTCAGTTATACTGGGGTGCATTGCAGTCATCGGACATTTTAAAAAGCAGCTCTAGGTAACTATAATATGATGCCAAAATTGGGCAATATTGCTGTAAATAGGTATTTAATGAAATCATTGGTAGGGCTGATGGGAGAAAGGTTAGAGATCATAACAGATTTACCAGTCTATTTTTTTTTTTTTTTGGTACTGAGGATTGAACCCAGGGGCATTCTGCCTCCAAGCTACACCACCCGCCCTTTTTTATTTTTTGTTTTGAAACAGGGTCTCACTAGATTGCTGAGTCTTGCTAAATTGCTAAGGCTGGCCTTGAACCTGAGATCCTCCTGTTTCAGTCCCCCAAGTACTGGGATTACAGATGTGCACCACCATGCCCAGCTCCAGCCAATGAATTCATTTGTGAAAAGAAGCAGATGGAATCTCATTAAACTGGAAGAGGGAACTTCTCAGAGCTAATTATAAAATATAGAATTTTGGAGTCTATCAATTCTGGGTTGTACCTATATGTCATCAAAATCTTGTGGAGACTACCTTTAAATAAAAAGTTCTTTGAAAGCTAATCCTCCTCCTTCTCCTCCTCCTCCTCCCCCCCTCCTCCTCCTCCTGCCCCTCCTCCTCCTCTTCCTCCTGTGGAGAAACCAAGAAAATAAGGAGGGAGAAACAGCAGAGTGTTTACATTTTACAACCACTAAAATTTAAAGCGGTTGCTTTGTGAGACCCTCTCTTGGTCATCTGGGTAGTTGCTCTCCTCCCTTTGTGCTACTTGTAGAATGAAAAAATCCCAAATGCAAATGAAGCAAATTATAATTAAGGTGAAAGCAACACACAGCATGACTAGCACCACAGTTTAAACTGTAGGGAACATCAGAGTCACCTGATACCAGTAGGCTGTTAAGACACAGGTTGCTGAGCTCTGCCCTAGAATTTCTGGTTCAGTAGGTCTGGAGTGGGACCTGAAGGTTTTTATTTTGAGCAATTTCACAATAGACACTGATGCCACTGTTACAGGTCTTGTATTTTGAAAACCCTCAGTCTAGCAAGTAGCCACCAGGGATGAAGGTTGGGGTAGGAAACTGAGGAAGGGTTGTGGGGGGTGGATAAAGGGCTAGTGTACGTTTTGTATTGGTTGCATGTGACATGGATAAAATCGTTGGTTCACGTTATGCTTATGTTCAGTGTGAAGAGCTCATTTGGATCAGGTATCATCTCAACATCTTAATGTCTTGCCATTACCTTTGAATCTAAAGTCACAAGAAAAAGGCACTAAGTCATTTAGATATTTATATGGGCCTTTACTATTTCATATTGGTATTACAAATTCTGAGTACTTTTTCTCTTATTCTACTAGAAAAGAAGTAGACACTGGACCCGATCCTTTCATTCTCTCTAAATGGGATTAACTAGCCACCTACAGACATTTCCCTGGTTTCAGACAGTGACTGTCTTCTGGTACTTGGTAATTTAGCTATTACAACTAGTTTCTTTTGGCCTGGTCATGCTGGAAGATATCTTTAAGCCAGTAAATTTCCTTTTGCCGAGTTTGATGCCTGACTGCGAAGTAAAAAAAATGTACTAATATGACTCAGGCTCCGACCACACCAGAAAAGTTTGAGCTATGGTCAGTATCCATTGTCTGCACTATACTTCCAGAAAAAGGACATTTCTCATTTCAAATATCCACAGGACTGGAAAAGCAGAGTGTTCCATCAAGGCTGTGTCTCCTACAAGGAAATCTCTTGCTTGTGTCTTCAGAATAGTTACTTCAAAGGAGTTTTAGAAAATTCAGGTGAGCTTGACAGATAATGGGGAGACATAGTTCAGGACCATAAATTTTGCAAAAGGTTACACTGTATATTTGAATGTGGAGATAGATGGCAATGTTTAAGCCTACCCGAAGTACAACAGGCGTTTGGATGGATTTGACCTTGAGGTTCATTTTTTGCCACTGTTTTGAAATCTAAAACACAACATGTAACTCTAAGGTAAAGAATTCATTAAAATGTAAAGAGTTCTTCCATGCAATAGGAATCGATTGCTTCATTTAAGATCTGAGAAGAAAGGACAGAAATTGCTTCAGTCATTAAATATGGGAGAGTCTGATGGATGAAAACAACCTTTTCAAAGCAGACGTGCTTTTGAAATATGGCAAAACAGGTAAACGAGATGGAAGATGGCTTTGGATTTGCTTTCTGTAAAGCCATCCTGCTGGAAATTCACTGCTAGCAAGTGGGAACAAGGTGTTGCTTGACTTGGGTTGGCTATTAACCAGCATTTTTGGGAGCACAAATTATAAGCAGTATGGTTATTTTTCTTTTTTGAAACACCTCCACCTTTCATAATTCAAATTCAATAAACGAAACACTTTCCCCCCTCTCCAGATGTCTAATGAAATGAGTCAACACTTTGCCCATTACAGCTACCTGATTGTGAAGTGTCTAGTTCACAATCTGACAAAAATAAACAAATGCACCAAATTAGGGAAAGAAGCTCAGAGACAAAATTAGCAGGCCATTTATATGAATTCTATGTGCCTGGAAAACAGGTGAGAATGGTCCTTCAGTCATGCTTGCAGCAATGCCGGGGGAAGGGTTCCAGCTGGGGACTTGATGATTAATTAGAGGTGTGCTTTTCACATCAAACATACACACTTGGCTCTGAACAACTTGTCCCAGGTGCTGCGTGAATGATGGGAAGAATTGCATGCCTGTCCCCAAAGACTAGGAATTGCAGAATCTCAGGCACAGCTTTTTGTTAGAACTCGTGCAATCTTAAAGTAAAATAGATGAATAGAACTAACGTGCCATGAAAGCAAGCCCACAATGTGGAGTGGAGTGAAATCGTGATTTTCTCTGATGTCATTTGTCTTTGATATGTAGACGTTGAATAACATTTGGCACTCTGAATTGCAGATTTGAAATGGAAAACTTCCTTTCGGAGTGTACTATGCCATCAAACAAAGAACCCCACAGCAGGGGGTTTTTAAGTTCTAAGGTGCTTAAGAGTCCCTTGGAGTAGGTGTTAAAAGGGTAAGTTGCTGGACCACCATCCCTAGTGGTCCTCACTCAGAGCCCAGGACTGTTTTCTATCAAGAATCCCAAGTGAAGTCGGGCGTGGTGGTGCACACCTGTAATCCCAGTACTTGGGAGGCGGAGACAGGAGGATCACAGGTTTGAGGACAACCTCAGCAATGTAGCGAGACCCTCAGCAACCTAGAGAGACCCTGTTTCAAAATAAAAAAAGGCTGGGGTGTAGCCCAGAGGTAGAATGCCCCTCAGTACAATATCCAGCACCACCAAAAGAAAAAAAGAAAAGAGAAAAGAATCCTAAGTGATTCTGACTCTGTTGGTTTGGGACCATATTTGGAGCAAAGTTAAGCACTATTGCTTTTGTTCTTCTTGGAAAGAGACCCTGCCTACCACCCACATGTACAGTCATTCATTTCATTCATTCAACAGTATTTATTGAATACTTCACCCGGTGCTAGGCTATGTGGATACAATGGCAAACAAAATGGCCAGTCAATAATTAGAGTCAGGTAGCTTGCAGTCTTGGGGAAGGGGGAAAGATAGACCTTCATCACAGCATCACACAGGTAATTGTGAAACCACTCCGTCGGTAAGTTCTATGAGAAGTGGTGCATGTGTTACGAGAGTGGAAGAATCAATATGATCGGATGCATCTCATTAGCTCTGCAAGAGTAAACAAAACTGGCTCCTCAGTTTAAATTCCAGAAAGTTTCACTTCATATCTTGCTCCTAGCAGGGCACATTTGTCAGCATGCCACTCGTGCCCTGCTGTGGTGCACGATGCTGGAGACGAATGGCATTTATGTTCTACATGTCCATGCTGAGAGAGCATGGAGGGCTCTCAACCACAGCCTGAAACCAGAAATCTTTTCTTAAAAATGAACCATACAATCAAATGAAAGAACCTGATGTCAGAGTCCATGAGGCCTCCAGCAAACACGCACATATCTTTATCTAGAAATGTAATTTTCATGAAGAAATGATGTACCTTGAAAGAAGTGGATCCTATGGACTGCAAAATCTAGTGCTAAACCTTCCTGCTCAGAATACCCAATGATTTTGGATGTGCTGATAAAGGGCTGTGGCTATAAGATTCAGTCGTAGATATTCATCAGGTCTGTCACAAGATGAACTTGTCGAAAAAGATAGAGTGCAGATAGAGATGTATTCAGTCAAAGCATCGTTGTAACCTTATTAACAATCCAAAAAGTCATGGTGCTAGACTACTCCAGTAGAAAGTTAGCATCTTGAAATTGGACTAAACAAAAATGGTTAAGAATTAAAAGACCTTGTAGACTAGATCCCAATAACCTAAGAACTCATTCTTTAAACATTTTCTTGGCATTCCTTTGGTCTGGGGCCAGGGGTAGGTGCTGGAGATGTAACGGAAAGCAGAACACGAGGCAGGGCTGCTCTCAGGAGCTCACAGTCTTACCCACCTACAACCACTGACAAAGGCTTTCTTAACACTTGCCATATGCCATGCACTATTAGGGTTTGGAGAGGAGGAGACAAATTAGCACCATTAGGTCCCCATTGTATAGATAGCCCCTCTCAGAAAGTAAGAAATAATGAGCAAGAACAAGCAAGCAACAACAACAACAACAAAAGAATCCACATGTACCTTGAAGCTAGAGAGACCTTCACTCCAATCCCTGAATGTCTGCTGCTTGCTTGACACGAGTGTCACTTTGATAACATCATGCAGCCCTCTTGAACACCAGGTCCTTCCTCCAGGACTGAGGGCCAATCCTTGGCTTGGGAGGTGTTGTCGCGTAGTCCTAGGCAGCAGTTCCTCTGTGCGTCATCTGTTTTACCTCAGGGTGCCGGCTCGTCACTTGCCGTTCACAAGGGAGAAGACTGCACTCTGGCCACACGTTTTCCCCAGTCATTTTCCTCAATATTCCCATGGGAAATGGGAGGAGAGACTCAGCTTGCACTCGCCACTGTATTTAATTCCCAAGTTGCCCATCTATTCCAAAATCATCTTTCAAAACTGTCCCTTGCAAGGTAGGACTTATAAATCTCTCTACTCTTTAGCTCTCAGTTTCCCCCTTTATAACGAAGATTTCTTTAACTTGGTCCAAGCTTCTCCAAGTTCAATAACCCATATCCTTCCAGTACCATATTCCAGCATCCTTCCAAGGGAGAAGGGGAATATAAATATAAATATTAATATAAACAACGAATAATCTTTCCTGTCTCAGAATGATTAGACAGAATGTGCCAACATATTAGCACACAGAAATGATGTTGAATAAATGGTCCACAAACACTACCAGGATGTTGATGGTGCCTCCTTGCTCTCATGGACCATGATAATATCATGTATTTAGGAAACTATTTCAATTTGAACAGTACAAAGCAATTTGTAAACATTACTACTTATTATATAAAACAGAAAACAGGGATAATTGTTTTTTATGGATTACAAAATAGTAGCACAGAAACATTCAGAGGCTCGAAGTCAAGTGATTAGCTAACTCCAGGAGAAGCAGTAGAACACTGGTTGTATACCTGAGGAGGTCCATGGCTAGGGGATAATGTATTTCTAAGTAAAAATGACATTTGTATTAATTTTAGGGGTTTAATCTACATGGTGTTCAGTCTGCAGATATCTGGCTTTCTGATTCATAGCCTAGATCTCTAATTTGCATGGTTATTCAAATGTTTTAATATTTTGAAGAGGCCAATTATCTTCTTCCCACCTGAAAAGTAAGTCTTATGTGAGGAAATAGGAATTCGTTTTTTTTTTTTTTGCGGTACTGGGGATCGAACCCAGGAGCATTCTACCTCCAAGCTACACCCCCAGCCCTATTTTTTATTCTTTATTTTGAAACAGGGTCTCACTAAGTAGCTGAGGCTGGCCATGAACCCGGATCCTTCCATCTCAGCCTCTCAAGTACTGGGATTACAAGCATGTGCCACCATGCCTGACTTAGGAAATAGAAATTCTGATCCATTATTGGTGATAAATCAAATGCAAAACAAAATGAAACAAAAACGAGTAAGAAAAGAAGAAAAAAAAAGTTGTTCAAGTTGAATCTTCAGTCCTATGACTATTTTTAATAGCCCTGATTGGCAACAAATTTTATAATCTTATTTAGTAAAAACAAGTCCTCTTTGATTTGATTCCCCTCTGGGATAGACTTTAGAATAATAAATATGTTGTGTGTGGTTTTTCTACTTTTATGAATCAGGGTCTTTCCCAAATGTAGTTCCCGAAAGGCTGGTGTTTTATTCAATAGACTGAGCCCCAAACAGTCTCTCCACGCAAGTGCCTTTGCAATGACTGGTTTCATGAAATCCACACTTGAGAAGCCTACTGTACCCTAGAACCTGTGGGGGTATAATTTGAGGTCACTGCGCAAATAGACCCCTGGAGACTGTTGGTAGCTACGACAGACACCGACTTTTTTTTTTTTTTTTGCAGTACTGTGGATTGAACCCAGGGGCATTCTACCTCCGAGCTACACCCCCAGCCCTATTTTTTATTCTTTAATTTGAAACCGGGTCTCACTAAGTTGTGGAGGGCCTCACTAAGTAGCTGAGGCTGGCCGTAAACCCGGATCCTCCGGTCTCAGCCTCCCAAGTACTGGGATTACAAGCGTGCACCACCACACCCAAGCAGACACCGACTTTAATTGCCTTTATTTCCCTTGACTCTGCCTTTACCCAGCCCTGTAAGTGCTCTATCCCCAATAATGTTTCCACATAATTTTTGCAACTAGTTTTAAATTCTTGTATCATTGAAAAAGTCAGATGTAGAATATTAGGACATTATATACTACTTTAATCTATAAATTAATTGTAGTCTATGTGAAGATAATTTCTAGTCTCCGGTATAGACATTAATCCACTAAGAAAATAAAAAGATAGTAAGATTCTTCATTAAAGCTTACATGTAAATGATCATTTGATTACTTATTTCAATTAATTTTATGTATAGATAGTGCTTACCATGTACCAGGAACTGTTCTAAGCAATGTCGATGAATTCACTCAGTTAATCCTCACACCAACAAGAAAGAAGGTATTATTATTATTGTCACAGAGAAAGAAGATCAGCAAATAAGCAACAGGACTTGCCCCAGGAGTCTGTCTGTAGACCACACTCTTAAGACATCACCTCTACGGTTATTTGGTAATTTCTATGAATATATAACAGGTTGCATGTCAAGAAAATTCTCCAAAGGATAAATCAGGTTCATTTTGCTTTCTGTATTCCCTGGGTATTTCCCCTGCATTAAAATGTAGACTTTCCAGTGTGGATGCCTATAGAATTTTCAAGCCAGTAGAGATAACCCATAACCTTTTACAGATGGTCAATCAATGCACAGCAAAGTTACCTAGACAGGGTGTTTCACAGCAAGTGGTAATTATTCTGGGCTCTCCACATTAATGCTGAGCACAAGCCTGGACAATTACCATGCCTCATAATTGGTAGGAAAGTATAAAAGCATTACTGGGGAGTTGAAATGAAAAGTGTCATAACTAGCTACTTGAATTTCTTATTCTTGGATGTCATTTTTAGGCCAAAGATTTGGCTCCTGAAAAAATGATCAAAACAAACGTCTGCATAATTTTTATGAGAAATTTAGATAAACTATCACATCAGGGCTAACTGAAGGAAGCCTGCCCCAAATCTATGCCTATGCTTGTGTCTTCGGGAGGTTGGTTTCAATATAGCATAACTTGCATTAAGACCAAATTTGGCTTTTGGCATGAGTAAAAGGAAAAAATGTCTCTATAAAATATAAGGTTGAAACTAGCAGAAATTTTAAGCAGATAAAGCATGAATTCATTAAAGCATTTATAGCTGGTAGTGATTACGTGTACAGTGATCCAAAGACTATGTTCACAGTTCTCAGCTGCCTTTTCTGTACTTGGGATATTGGTTGAGACCAAAGGGTAGAGGAGCCAGAGGGTAATTTCTGGGTTAGGTCCATTGGGTTGGGAGGAACAGGGATAGTTTCACAAATTAAAAAGGAAATAACATTAGCAAGTATGAAAAACTAAAACTAAGGTGTACCATTATCCCTTTTTTGCTTCGATAACATTACCCAGAATTTAAGCACAGAAAAGAGAAGTGACTTTAGACAGAATTGCCTGACTTCTTCCCTCATGCTCTAGTGATAAATCACCTTAAATCAGATTCTGGCAGCACAGCAGGACCTCAAGACAAGTATTATAGAAAGACGGAATCTTAGGAAGAAGCACTGGTCAGAAGCCCAGGGAAATATAGACACAAGAAGAGAATAGGTGAGTTCGCCAGGGTCAAGTGCAGGCAATCAGTTAGGGACCAGGTCATCTATAAACAGAAAGAAACAGAAGAAACAGAAAGCAGACAGGACAGATGCAAAGCCCTGCAGATGCAGAAAGACCTTGACAACAAAGTCGGCCATGGTTTTCTTTTCTTAGGACTGCAAGGGGGATACTTTGTGACCATCCTGCAAAAGAGGTTGCTGGCAGTGAGGCAAGAGGGATATCAATAAGGACCAGAGAGGACACTGTATTTCCCCTGACACAGACAGAGCCTGGTGAAATAGTGGGGCTATATGAATAATACTATACACACACAAATACATAAATAGTGTATATTTAAATATATACACACTATATTTAAATATATACTTAAATAAATACAATATAATATACAAACATTGTATTATATGCATATATATCATACATTAGACTGTGTATATTTAATACTTAGAAAACAAAACTAGTGTAGTATGTGTGCTATACATTTGTATTTATAATAGATACGATTGTGTTATATGATGCGTGTAAAGAGTAATGAGGTCAAGTGCTGGAGTTTGACAAAGAGTGTCTCTAGAAACACAGAGTCATACAAACCAGAGCAGTTCAGAGCAAGAAGCAATATGCTATGGTGAGAAGAGTCCTGGAGGGGGAAGTGTGAGTCTAAACTGCTGTCTGGACTGTGACCTTGAGCAAGCTTCCCAATGACCTTGAGGAGACTTCTCTTCTAGGTCACTAGGCTTCCTCACCCGGAGGATTCAACAGTTTGGCTAAGGTTCTTTCTGGTTCCTTAGATGGGCACAAGAAGCAAAGACGCCCTTCCCCTGCCTGCCGCTCAGTCTTCCTACCATGTCATGAGTCGTTTATACATCTATACAAATGACTAATTTTTAATTTAGTGTTTTGAAATTCTCTTAAACTGTTGATGATCAGGAGTATACACAGAGAGATTTCACATTTTCTTCTTTGGTCTTTATTCTACAGAATGCAGCTGATATTGATGCAGATTATCGAAGCAAAACCTTGCTCTTCTTCCAGTTTCATCTCTTCCTTCTTTGTGGGGAACCCCATTGGCTTCTGAAATTCTTTTGGGCTGAAGATTATAAGGGAGTGTGGAGGGGTAGGAACTGCGTGCTGGTGGTGGTTCTGCCTAGATAACCAGAGTGACCAGAATGAAGACATCACCGCACTGGAGTCCCTGTGGTCAACTAGAATAGCTCCTGAACAAAGGGTGAAGATGGCACAGAATGTCCAGGTCAGGAATGTCACCACTGACCGGGTGAGTCCAACGATCTGCCCAGGGGTGTCTCTATTTTTGGCTAAATTACTCTGCCCCCAAATACATATGTTGAAGTCCTAACACCCAGTACCCTAGAATGTGTACTTATTTGGAGACAGGGTCTTTAAAGAGGTCATAGGTCTTATGAGAGAGACATAATCCAATAGGACTGGTCCCCTTATGAGAAGAGGAGGGTGGTACACACATAGAGCCCGAGAGGAGACCACGGGAAGACACAGTGAGCAGGTGGCCATCTGCAAGCCTGGGAGAGACCGCAGAAGACACCCAACCTGCCCACGCCTGGTCACAGATTTCTAGCCTCCAGAAGTGTGAATAAATAAATTTATCTTGCTTAAGCCACCCAGTTGTGGTATTTTGTTATGGCAGCTTGAGCTAAGAGTGTCTGAAGTAATTCTCATCAATTCAAGCACAGCAATTCTTTTATATGTCTCTGTATCACCCCAGCACCTAATTATACCTCTGATAAATGTTTCTTATAAAAATATCTTATTTCTATCCCAATGCCTTTAGGGAAGAAATGTCAAATATTGGCATCTAACAGGATTATATTTAAATTGCATTGTGCCGTTAAGAGTCATTTTTTTTTTGAGTCTTGGAAAAGTCGATGGGAAAAATACCTAAGTGAAGTTGATGTTCCTGTCGCTTCTGTTGATGGAATATCACCTTGCTGACGCGTTCTCGTTGGAAACATCTGGATAACTAATTTATTTCCTTTTGTGAAGAGTGCGTGGATTAAAAACAGACCCTTCAACTTAGCAGTGCAGCAGGGAGGGCCTCACAGGCAGGCTTTCTGCTGCCGCACAGAGTGCAGTGCGGACTGGGAGAATGCAGTCTACAGAGGGACCAGCCTCCTGGTGTCTCTATCCCCTCTCTGTTAAGGGGGTTAAGCTATCTTGGCTCTTGCAGTTAACTAGAGTAGAGACATGAAGGGCAAGAGGCTATTCTATCCCGTTTAATGCCCACCCACTACGTTTCTAGAGCTTTAAAGTCATGTAAAAAGTTGAATCCACATTTCATTCTTTTTTCTTTTCTTTCCTTTTTTTCTTTTGATATAGGGTCTTGCTATGTCACCCTGGCTGGTCCCAAACTCCCTGGGCTCAAGGGATCTTCCTGTCTTAGCCTCCTGAGTATCTGAGACTATAGGCATATGCCACTGCACCTGGCTCAAATTCCTTTTTTTTCCCCTAATACTAGGGGTTGAACCCAGGGTCACTCTACTTCCGAGCTACACCCCTAGCCCTTTTTAGTTTTTATTTTGAAACAGGGTCTTGTTAAGTTGCATAGGATGGCCTCCAACCTGCAATCCTCCTATCTTAGCCTCCCAAATACTGGGATTATAGGCCACCAAGCTTGGCTTCAATTTCCATTTTTAAGAGCAGCATTGTGTCCAGGACTTGAGGGCAAGGACTGGGTCTAATTTATCTGCTTGTCTCATTTCCATTTGGAGCCACGAGAGTAACTTGCAAGCAGCCAGTGCCCATGTCTCTATTGAGCCACCATCAAACAGGAAAGGGGGGATACCCATTGCAATAGGTACTTCTGGATAGATGTGACCATGTGTATAAATGTATAAATAGGAGTATTCTATGTGTTATATCCAAAACTTCACTTGAATGATTTCTTAAACATAAATTTTCTTCCTAGCAAAGCAAGCATCGCCATTATTATTTTGCATCAGGAAAAAAGGAAGGGATAAATAGTGTTCCTGAGCTCAGTCGTGGAGGAAGTGGAATCAGAATTCAGGAAGGGCTGCTGTGAGGCCCTCATGACACGCCCTCGCCAGCGACCCCTCCCAGCACAAGGCTAATTGATGGAGCATTCCCCCTACCTGCCTTCACAGGCCTAGAGATTTAGGGCCACACCACTGCCCTGGAATATAAATGAGAGTTCTTTCACCAAAGGACACAATAAACAGATATTCTTCCTCTGCTTCTTTAGCTATTAAATGCCTTTGTTGTTGTTGTTATTTTGTTTTATTTTATTTATGTATTTATTTATTTATTTTGCGGTACCGGAGATTGAACCCAGGGGCGTTCTACCTCCGCGCTACACCCCTGGCCCTATTTTTTATACTTTATTTTGAAACCGGGTCTCACGAAGTTGTGGAGGGCCTCACTAAGTAGAGAGAGAGAGAGACAGGGAGAGAGAGAGAGAAAGAGCTGAGGCTGGCCGCGAACCCGGATCCTCCGGTCTCTTCCTCCCAAAGTACTGGGATTACAAGCGTGCGCCACCACGCCCGGCTGTTGTTGTTTTTAGAAAGGATCTGTGGTCACGTTTTTAAAGAAACCTCCATTCCTTTGAGGGCAAGCAGATTATCATTTAGTATGTGGTACTATTTGCTATGCGCCTCGCATATCTTATCTCATTAAATTCTCAAAGTGACCCTTTGAGGAAGGAACTAGCAGGACTAATTTAAAGTCCAGAGGACACTCAGGAAGGTTACCAACTTCCCTGAGGCTACTGCACAAGTAAGTACACACCAAATCTCAACAGCCTGAGTCAAAGATCCTGCACAGGCCTTGCCTCTTGTGCCTCCTTCCTGCTTCCCAGTTGCCCTGTCTTAGTCGCTCTGGGCTGCTGTAACACATTACCATAAACTGGGTGGCTTTTAAACAACAGAAACGTATTTGTCACACTGAAGGAGGCTGGGAAGTGCAAGATCAAGGCGCCCGCGGGTTCTGAGTCTGGGGAGGGTCTGCTTCCTGGTCCAAGACCATTTCCTTGCCATGTTCTCTCATGATGGAAGGAGCAAGGGAGCGCTCTAAGGTCTCTTTGATGTGGAAGCTAATTCTACTCTTGAAGCTCTGCCTCATGACCTATCTAATGATCTCACAAAATTCCCACCTTTAAACGCCTTCACATCATTAGGGACTCTTTTTTTGTTTTTTGGTACTGGGAATTGAATCCAGAGGCATTCTACCTCCAAGCTACACAGCCAGCCCTATTTATTTGTTTATTTATTTATTACATTTTTTAATGTTCACTTATTGGTGCATTGTAATTATACATTTTGATATATGTCAGGGTATCAACATCATACATGCACACATTGCTCATTTAGCCCTCCCTCCAATCCCACCATGTTCCTTCCCCTTTCCCTCCCTTTCATGAAACAGGGCCTAAGTTGCTAAGGGTCTTGCTAAGTCGCTGCTGCTGGCCTTGAACTTGTGATCCTCCTGTGTCAGCTTCCCAAGTACTGGGATTATAGGCATTCGCCACCACATCCAGCAGGGACTAGGTTTTGGTACAGGAATTTTGGAGGCACAAACATTCATCCTATAGCAGCCCTGAGGCTGATTGTTAGAATCTAAACTAATCTAAATAAATTAAGTTGCTTTTGGGTTTATTATTGCATTATAAATAATTAGCTAGAGAGATTTTCATTAAATTTGAAGGGAATGTATGGGATGGTCAGATTTTTAAAAGTAGACTATGTGGTGCATGTAACCTTCACTTTGGAGGACTCTGAGGAGCACGGGGGATAAGGCAGAATGCCTTAGGACAAGTGAGAGAAAAAGGTTCTTTTTTTTTATACTGGGGTTTGAACCCAGGGGAATTCTACCTCCAAGCTACACCTCCAGCCCTTTTTTATTTTTTATTTTGAAACAAGGTATTGCTAAGTTACCAAGGGTTTCACTAAGTTGCTGAGGCTGGCCTGAACCTGCGATCCTCCTATCTCAGCCTCCTGAGTACTTGGACTACTGACAAACATCCTTGCACTGGCTGAAACAGATCCTTTTAAGGACAAATAAAACTCACATGGAACATGAAGGGCATTTGGTGATCAACCAGGGAAGGAATGCTTGACCAAGGGCAGTTGAGACGGATGCTGTATCCCTTTCCCAAGGCTATCATAACAAAACACCACAGACTGGATGACTTGAACGATAGAAATGTATTTCCTCATTGTTCCAAAGGCTAGACATCCAAATCAAGGTGTTGGAGACCTCTCTCATTAGTTCACAGATGACTGTCCTCTTGCTGGGTCCTTACGTGGTCTTTCCTTTGTGCACAGGCATGTCTGTGTCTAACCTCCTCTTTTTATAAAGACTTAAGTCATAGTATATTAGGGTCCACCCATGCAATTTCATTTTACCTTAATTACCTTTCTTCAAGCACAGTCACATTCTGGGCTACTGAGAGTTAGGATTTTAACATATGGATTTGGGGAGAACACAACTTAGAATATAACAGATGACCAAAGAACATTTGAGTACCAGCAAACGGGGCAGCCGAGCCATCCTTCAGAGTACCCGAAACGACAGTTCATGACACACCCATGGAGTGGTATGTCAAGAGGCTGCTCTTTCCCAGAAAGAGAAACCAAAGCCCCCGGCTTCACTGCCGATGGGGAGGGACATGCCACATGTCTAAGATATCATGGACGAAGAACACAAACATTTCCACTTATGAGCCCCCAGTGAAATTATTTAAAGAAGCTAGTTTCAGCCCAATGGTAGTTACCCAAGCTGAGACAGGACATGGCATTAGGCACATGCTATTTGGGGGGCGGGGGGAAGTCCTTGGGAACCACCTATTGGGCCTCAGCACTC
Organism: Glis glis; assembly: GCA_004027185.1. Classification (NCBI taxonomy): domain Eukaryota; kingdom Metazoa; phylum Chordata; class Mammalia; order Rodentia; family Gliridae; genus Glis; species Glis glis. The sequence goes on from PVJS01004332.1 coordinate 55,930, forward strand.
CCCAAATCTTCATTAAAGCAAGAACATTTGGGACTCGGACAGTTTTTAAAACACACCTCTAGAGTTTCATCAGTGATTTTAATTTGGTGGATAAAAGGGAATCTATGTAAATCCCTGGATACCAACGATTGCCTTCAACTATTTTTTTTAAACCTTCAAACTCCTAAAGTTTATTACACATCTCTGTTTCACATTTGGTAGTGTACCAAATTGCAGATGTTAATTTCTGATTGATAATGTTTCTTGCACAGAAACTAATATAGACGATCTAGAGTAAAAGCAGCAAAATTTGTTCATGGTGCTTCGAGGTAATTCAAAATATAGAATACTGAGAGAAACTTTATTAAGAATTTGGAAAAATAAGATTTTATATAGGTTACTGCTCAATGGAAATGTGATCTGTATTCTTTCAAATTTTCTAGTAGTTGCATCAAAAAAGTAAAAAGAAACAGATTAAAACAATTTTAGTAAAAATTTATTTAACCCAATATATCTAAAATATCCTCATTTTAATATGTAATCAATATAAAATGGGGTGCTGCGTGTTCTTTCTTTCTGTACAAAGCCTTAAATCCTGTGTTTATTTCATACTCACAGTACATCTCATTTTCATTAGAAATATTTGATCCTTACTCAGATTTCATAAAATTAACAGATCTATATAGACCTGTTGTTCAAAACTTAAAAGTTTTAATAATCAAGTAGTAGCTTTAAAATTAAACTAATTAAAGTTATTATTATTATTATTATTATTATTGATGTTGTTATTTTGTAGTTCTAGGGATTAAACTCAGAGGCATTCTACATCTGACCTACACCCCCAGCCTTTTTGTTTTGTTTTGTTTTGAAACAGTGTCTCTCTAGGTTGCTGAGAGTCTCACTAAGTTGCTGAGGCTGGTCTCAAACCTGTAATCCTCCTGTCTCAGCCCCAAGTCCAGAGATTGCAGGTGTGTGCCACAATGCCTGGCATTACAATTAAATTTTAAAAATATTGTTCTCAGTCACATCACACACATTTTAAGTGTACACGAGAGATATGGAGCTGGTGGCTACAGTATTCGACAGCACAGTTTTAAACATAATGAATACAATTGAAGAGACATGATTAAAGAATAATATAATTAAAAAGAATTATTAAGTTTGGAAGTATTTTTCTTGTTTCTATAATGATTTATTGAAGGCTGGTGATGTTTCTGACCTAATCAAATCATATGAAGGCAGAGTGTCATAGAAATCACACAGTACTGGAATAAAAAGGGAGCGAAGTGACAGTCCTGCCTTTGATGCCACCCGCCAGGGTCACCTTGAACGGGTCACCTTGTCTCTCAGGCCCTCAACTTCCTCATCTGTCAAAAAGAGTTTAAAATCTTTTCTGGCTCTGGCTTTCTATAATCTAACTTGACTGAGGAACTAAAGTTGACTTGTATGAGAGTAAATCATGTTATGAGAAAAACATTTTGTTTACACTGGAGAAAAGCTGTTTTCCTCTTACTCATTATTTATTTATTTATTTATTTATTTATTTATTTATTTGCGGTACCGGGGATTGAATGCGGGGGTGTTCTACCTCCGCGCTACGCCCCCGGCCCTATTTTTTATACTTTATTTTGAAACCGGGTCTCACGAAGTTGCGGAGGGCCTCACTAAGGATAGAGAGAGAGAGAGAGAGAGAGAGAGAGATGGAGAGACAGAGACAGAGACAGAGCTGAGGCTGGCGGCGAACCCGGATCTTCCGGTCTCCGCCTCCCAAAGTACTGAGATTACAAGTGTGCACCACCACACCCAGCTCCTCTTACTCATTAAACTCATAGCACATAGCATAATATCAGAATACTAAATTAAAATATGTCAGTAGCCAAGCACTTGAAGACCAACTCACCTGGAAACTTTCACGTACTCTGAGACAGTAAGAGATCAACCATGGGAAGGTGTTTCTTCTCAGGGAGAACCTGCTCAGTCCCAGCCCCACTTCTCCCCCATGACCCTGTTTCTTAGAGTCAGTAGGAAAACCAGTGTTAGGCTGCCCTGGGTCAGGTGAGACTCACCAAACATTGAGACACATTGTTCATGAGATGATTGATGATGCTTTTCAATCTAATACATCATTTAGCTGATAGCAGCTTTTATGCTAAGAGATATTCATTGACAAAATAAGTGACAATTTATTATTTGCTTTTATGTCCTCAAGTAACATTTAACTTATTGTTATCTTTCTGTCCAAAACCACAATATTGCACATATTTATTTAAAACTCTTGAGAAATGCAGGATGATACAAGCAGTAACAACATTTTTCATCATCTTATTACACAGGGACAAACCCCTTACCATTTTCAGGTATTTCTCCCCAGCTTTCTTTTCTAGGTTTGTTTTTATTTTCATATTTACTTTTTATAACACTAGGGTCAGATTGTATATATGTGATGGCTTGGGGGATGTGTCAACTTGGCTAGGTTATTGGCTTTACTTATGAGATCAAACACTACTAGGAATTGCTATCAAGAGAACTTGAAAATGTTAATTAAACCCTCAAATTAATTTTAAGTACAGGAGATTACCCCGCATTATCTAGGTAGCCTGACTCCATCAGTTGGAAAACCTTAAAAGTAGGGCTGAGGCTTCCAGAAGAGAGAGAGCCACTAAGATCCCTGTAATCATCCTTTCCCATCAGCCAGCCCTCTGGAATTCAGATTTACAATCACATAAGCCAATTTCTTATAATAAATTTCTTCATATATATACACCTGCTTCTCTGGCTGAGCCCTGATTGATAGAATATGTGATTTTATAATCCATTCACTGAGCATTATATTTTGAGCATTTTCTCATGTCCCTAAATTTTCTTCCAGACAATTTTAATATTTGCAGAACGGCCTGCATAACATTATACGGAGGGAGCTACATCCTTATTATTCAACACTTAGGTGACTTGCAAGCTTTCTTCATTACAGATAACACTGAGCTGTAGATACGTGCACACAAATCACGGCGTGCATAGAGATTCTCATATGAAAGAGCCGGAGACTTTTTTAAGGCCAGATTGCTCATGAGAAAGGAGGAATCAATTTACACTAACAGTTATAGAGAGTTTATCTCTTAATATTCTCAATAACATTGGACATTATCATAATTTTTTTAAGACCTGCATTTTTTTTTAGAAAAGAGAGGTATCCTGTTTTGTTTTAATTTGCACTGTGTATATATGTGTGTATACGTGTATACGTATATTATATCTATGAAGCATAAATATATATACACACTCATACAAACATATAAATATATGTGTAATCACAAATTGTTCGTTTTTAAATTGGGGGGTGGAAATTTTCATAATGGTTTTATCAGTCAGGATTCCATCACAGAAACAGAACCACTGATATATATATATATATACATATACATATATACATACACACGTATATGCATATATACTTATGTAAATAGATAAATAGACAGACACACATTAATATGCATGTAATGGCATTTCCATCAGTGGCAGTGGGCCCATAGATTACACTGGAGCTGAGAGCTGAGATGTAATGTAATTTTGATGATGTAGCCATCAAAATGTCATAGCACAGTGTGTCACCTATTGGTGGTGATGCTGGTAAAAACACAGTCCCTACAACACAGCCAGTTGTAGAAAAGTATAACACGTACGATTAGGTACAGTACATAATGCTTGATAATGATAATAAATAACTATGTTACTTCTTTTTGTACTTCCTATCCTGTCCTTTGTATGTTTTTTTCCCCAGTGTACTCCTACTGGGAAAAATAAAGCTTACTGTAAAACAGTGTGCCAAATTATGCTGGCAGCAGCCTCAGACCTCTAGGTAAATCAGATCTCTTAATTGCTTGGTTTTCTCTCATCCTTGGTTTAATCTCCTGTTGTTTTGTTCATTGTGGTCCTAGGAGCAGCAGGGTAGATAACCTAGGTATAGCAGACTATGCCATGTAGGTCTGTGTAAGTACACTCTGTGATGTTCACACCAGAAAGTTGCCTAACAACACATTTCTCAGAATGTATCCCGGTAGTTAAGTAAAGCATTATTGTATATGTACAGAGAAAGAGATTTGTTGCAAACAATTTGTTACACAATTGTGACTGCTAGCCAGGCAAGTCCAAAATCCACAGGGCAGGCTGTCAGGAAGGGCAGGCAGGAGCTCCCTGGCATGAGGTAAAGCTGAAGTCCACAGGTGGATATCTCCTTCAGGGAAGCCCCAGTACTACCCACCAGACCCTTCAACTGACTGAATCAGGTCCAGGTGGATTATAGAGGATCATCTCCTAAAGAAACTGATCATGCAGGCTGAGACAGGAGGATCACAGGTTTGAAACCAGTCTCAGCAACTTAGCAAAACTCTCAGCAACCTAGTGAGACCCTGTTTAAAAAAAATACGGCTAAGGGTGTAGCTCAGAGGTAGAATATCCCTGGGTTCGATCCCCAGACCACAGAATAAAATAAAATAAGAAACTGATCGTGCATGTTAATCACATATGCAAAATATCTTCACAGCACTCCCTAGATTAGTGCTTGATTTTACAATTGATTGAACTATAATTGGTTGAATTGTTTGACTAAACTTTTGCCTAGCCAAGTTAACACTTAAAACTAACCGTCACAATGAGTCCTGTAAAAGAAATGTTCTATACTCCACATACCTTAGTACATTCTTCATGCTTGATTTATAGGTATCATAAAATCTTCTTCTCCCAAATATCAACTACTAAAAAGAATTACTTCAGTAGATAAATATGAAAACAGTGTAGATGCCGAACACCAGGCTTGCAGCAAGGTTTTACTTGTAGGCTTCCCTGTATCAAAACGTAAGGAACATGGACTTTGTACAAAGCATCGTGCTGAGTAGGCTCTGTGGGAGATACCAAGATGAATCTGCTGTAAAGGAGATGCATAGGTAATTATAATAGAGGAAAGAATGTAGACAGTGACCTCAGTGATACATATAAAGGGCAGTTGATGCCCCAAAGGGGAAAGAGTATCGGGTGAATCTACTCTTCGTGATGGGGGTGAGGAGGGATTTGAAAAATGAGTACATTAAGTGCATTAAGCACATTTGGAGTTGAGCATTTGAGATAAAGGAGAAACTATTAATTAAAAACACAGAGCTAGGAAAGTATAAGGGACAGGTAGAAATGCATGGTGTTGGAAACGAAATAGCAACAAAAAGTCGGAAAGGTATGTTGAGTCCAGATGTCAGAGTTTTTGATGGGTTAAAGAATGTGGGCTGCATAACGCAATCCGTGGGGAATTCATTAAAGTGTTTTGAGCAGGAGAGAGCAGGAATCAAAGTCATATGTCAGGACAACGATTTTAGCAGCAGTATTCCTGGACAATCGATTGGGCAGAGTTAGGCCAGAGGCAAGGAAATGCATCAGAGACTTTCGCAATATTCCAGGAAGGAAACAAAGAGATCCTGAGGCTGGGGTCGTAGGAACGGGAAGAGGAGTACATTTGAGAGATATTTTGGAGAATGAGTAGGCTATCCTTGGCCAATAAAATGATCTGCGAGATGAAGGAGAAAAGAAGTAAACTATAGTTTTGTGGGCAGGCAGAGTTCAAATCCTGGCGACTGGGGAGATGTTAATGGCATATCAGCTTCAGTTATTTACGAAGAGAGCATTTCGCATTCCCTCCTTGGAATGTGCCCTTAAATCTCTGAGCAGCTCTCGGCAATGTGTCCCCGGTCAGCTCTAGAGTTTCTGAGGTCTCCAAGGCATAACTGAAGTATGGACATTCTCAGGAGAGCCTGGGGGGAATCTTGTCTCTTGGCTTTGTGAGAGGAGATGTCCAGGTTCTTTTCTGGAAAAGACTCATACTCTACAGAACTGTGGCTTTCCGTCTGATCTGCAGGACCTGCTCTTGGAGATCCAGTTTCAGGAAGAATGTGGTAGGGTTGGAGCACTGGGTGCACCTCCAGGGTGGAAAACTACTGCCCTAACATAGGCCTTGTCCTGACTTGTCTTTTCCAGACTAGGTGTCTTGGGTCCAGGCCACTGAAGGACCCTACCTTGAAGTTGCTTTGGAAACTCACTCAAACATGTGGAATTACAGGAGTGTAGCCTGAGGTCAGGGCATGTTTACTTTAGGGCTTTTGACACATGTCTGTCTGGGAAAAGGATAATGTAGACTTGAATTTGGGCACTCTAGGTGTACTTGAAGTTTATATTCTTATTCTTCAGAGATACAGATAAAGTCTGATTAATTCAATGTCAGCAACATCTAAGTGTTTATATTTTAGAGTGTTGTAGCTTCTTAAAGGAATGAAAGGTGTACCTTGAACTATAAATTAAGGTGACCTCTTTGAGCCCAGTAAAATCAGAAAGAATATGCTTGTCCTTTCTCTAGAACAGGTTTTCTTAGTGTCAGTACTATTGACCTCTTAGACTGGATTCTTAAATTGGAGGATATAAGAATATCTATGGCTTTTACTTATTATATGCCAGTAGCATGCCCATGCTCTAGTTGTAAAAATAAAATTATCTCTAACAGATTGTCAGATGGCTCTTGAAAGACAAATTCACCCCCAGCTAATAACCTCTTTCTAGGCCACGCCTTTCAGACTACATTCATCTTTGGTTTCCCTAAAGGTTACTACACTGAGAAAACTGGTATATGTTATATGATATTTTATAAGCTTCATTTGATTAAAAATTGAATATCAAGCCAGGCCTGATGGAGCATGCTTGTAATCCCAGTACTTGGGAGGCTGAGACAAGAGGAGCTTAGATTTGAGGACAGCTTCAGCAAGTAGTGAGATTCTCATCAACCTAGCAAGACCCTGTTTCAAAATAGAAATAAAATAGGGCTGGGGGTGTAGCTCAGATGTGGAATGCCCCTGGGTTCACACACACTCTTGAATATCAAGACTTTCCATTATCTTTGATGTAAGAGACTAATGGGTAGGCTTTGGGCTATGCACTCAGAAATTGTATGCAATAATAAGTACTTGTGCAAGTATCTCTTTTACACACACACACACACCATACAGGTAATTGACAGTTTTATCGGATTCTTATAGGTTTTTTAGACCTAAACAATATCCAGATCCTCTGCTTTGGTGAATCAAAAAACAAGGAGAATCTCAGAAGAAAAGGAAAATGGCAGGACTTAGGAGATCTGAAGTGCCCAATTAATAATAATGGAATTTTGCTTATAAGGAATAGGCTTCATGTTCTTTAAGAATTATTTTGATAGTTAGTGGACATAAAGAATTACTCGTTAAATACTGTAAAAATTAATAATTTTAATTAATCAATGTATAAATTATGTTAACTTGTGTACAAAATTATATTCTCCCTTCTGAAAGTGGGGTATAATAACACAATGTAATATTTTGTGTAAGACATCGTGTTAGGTGTTGAAGAGTTTTAGGAAGGTGTCTCTGTCGTCGAACAGCTCTTTTCCCCCTGCTAAGATAATGGACTGGTGACCTGTCTGTTTTTTCTCATATTGATTTCTCACCTTTGCTTTGCTTTTCTCTGTATTGTGGGTTGCTACATTTCCTGGGCTCTCTGACAACTGGTTTCGGGGCGGACTTGGCTAATGGAAGACATTGGAGACAAGTCCAGAGAGGAGGGCTGGGTGTGATTGGTAGTAATTTGGGCTGCAGCTGGGTGTCCTCTATTGCTATAGCTCTTGCTAGACAGTTCTCCTCCCATCATCCCAGATTCCGCCTGATAGCTCCAGCCATGAATCTGGCCAGATGGCTCTGGATTCTGACGATATTACTTTATTTTATTGTACCACCAGCCCCAAGTGTGAGAACAGGTTTCTGCTATGGCTAATCTCTGGTTTGCTTCATCATACTTATTTGTTTGTCAGCCTTCTCCTAACTTACATAATAAATTCCCTTTGTTCAACTCCTTTTGTGTGAAGTACCTAGAGTGGTTTGGTTTTCTTTAGCAAATACTAAATTATACAGGAGGACAGGATAAACTAATAAATAATTTTCATCAAAGTCAGCCTTAATGAAAGACAACGTACCTTAGAACTTTAGGAGGAGCAGTGAGAAGCTTGTTGGAAAGACCTCCTGGGAGAGCTGGTCTTTGAGATGATCCTGGCGGGATGGAGAGCTTTTGACATGTAGAACCAAGGAGTGAGGGGTGAGAGATAAAAAGCACAGTTCCAGACAGAGGGAACAAAATGAAAAACCATATACAAACAGGAGAACAAAACTATTTTGTCAAAAGTCAGGAATAATATAGGTTGGCCAGGGGGCGGGGCGGGGGGAATGTAATAACTATGTTGAAGAGGGTTGGAATCCCAGGATTCCAACATATTTAGTTCAGTAAGCCCTAGATATTGAATAAAAGGCAAAATATTTGAAATTATGTCAATTTCAATGGACATTTATTTTCTCATTCTTCGATAGTTGTTGAGTATCTAGGTTCTACAATATACAATGGGAAATAAAACAGATAAAAATCCCTTGCAGGGCTTGTATTCTGGTGAATTTTTTTAGTATCCATGAAGAATTTTGGTCATCTATAGTTTTTGTTTGTTTGTTTTGTTTTGTTTTTGTCGTACTGGGGATTGAACTCAGGGGCATTCTACCTCTGAACTACATCCTCAGCCCTATGTTATTTCTTATTTTGAAACAGGGTCTTGCTAAGTTACTGTGCACTGGCCTCCAATCTGCAATCATCCTGTTTCAGCCTCCCAAGTACCACAATTACAGGTGTGTGCCACCATGCCAGGCTTGGTCATTTATAGCTTTGACTTAAACTTGGACTAGGGATGGCATTAGGGGAAGGGCGATAGCTCGGCAGGGAAAAAAGGCACAGTAGTCACGGAGCACTTACCATAGGCTTATTCCTCTTTTTGAAACCCACTCTGAAGTAATTGCTAGCCCCGACTCGACCACTTTGTTTTAAATTACAGATGTTGCCTCCTGTAATATTCAAAGCCTCTTGTGAAAGAAAGGTTTTGACAGAAGTCAGATCAAAGACAAGACTGAAATAAAATGAAAACTTGTTCAATCAAAATAAATGCAGCTTTCTTTAATCAAAAATGTTGGTTGTAATTTTTGTCAAGATAGCAAGTTCCTCTTCTCACAGTAGGGTGGTAACCACGGTGCCAGCGTCAGCCAAAACTAAAAAGATGGGCATAGTTTTTTCCTAACACCCCAACTTTATAGAGTTGTGACTTTGCTTGCAGATTGGTACTTCTGTTTCCTTCTTTTCCTCAGTGTCCCCAAGCTGTAATCTATGGCGGAGAAAATAAAATCTTTCTAAATGTTTTGGGATGGAATTTTATGCATCTGCCTGAGCCATGAGCACCTCTCATTGAGGTTCCTGGCATGGCTGTCTCCTTGATTCATCCATTTCTAATTAACTTCATTCTCCTCCAGTATTTTTCTCTGCTGTATAATTTTTAAATATATATCTATAATCATGTCATATCCCACCCCTTTAAATTCCTTCCAAGGCTTCCCCAAGCATTTTTCTATGTTTTGGCAACAAGTATGTATTTAATTAATAATTATAACTTATTAAGGAAAAGATAGGATTTTGCCATTGGAATGGGTTTGTAGGAATCTTACACATAGCTGTACATTTCACACATTCAGAGGTCTCCTACCAGGTTACAAAACAAGTTCAGGGAATACAGATGAGAACAGCAAACCATTAGCTGAGAATTTTATTTCTCTGAATATATCTTGAAGCCGATTTAGGATGCCAAGTATTCCAAGAAGATCATGAGCTATTTTGAAAAGTGAATGTGTTTCACATTGCAAATGGAAAGATTTCCTTTAAACCAAAGATTAATGGACTTTTCTATATTTTTTTCCTCGAATGGCTGCATACAGGCCAAATGAAAGATACTGTTGATTATCAAGCCCGTAATCTCAGCAGCTGGTGATTAGCAGGACATTTTTCTACTGTGTTATCATAATCTAAACTAGTACAGCTGCACTATAAGGGCTTTCATTGTCTGGGAATTTCTCCCACCTCCCTTAAAACATCTGGAAGGTACCATCAGAGGCAACATTACAACCGTGAGATTGCCCTTATGACTCAGCAGCTTGATGTCCTGCTTTCTCTAAAGAGTCCTAAATTTTACCCCATCTCACAAATATCAGGGCAGATATTTGAATGAACCAAGAGTAAAGAAAGTAATAATAAAATTCTTTCTTTGAATCACATAGTATTCAGGTATTGGAATCAGAACAAAATAGCCCAGAACAGAAGTCACTCCCGCAACATGCCGAGTGGAACTAAAACCTAGCATTGATAATGCCTTTCTTCTGGGATGTACTGGTCATTGAGTCACAGTGGCCTAGAATTCCCTTCCTTCATGTAGCCTGAGATGCTCTCCCATCACAGAGGGACTTGATCCTCTTCAAGGAACACATAAGGTAGAGACTTTTTCCTGAGCTGTGAAATCTCGCACAGAGGAAATTTACAGGTTAAATGTGGTGAGAGTAGACTTTGCGATTAAAACCCCAGGCATCTCTTTGGCCTTGATGCCAGACAGCACTCTCCCCTTCCCTCCAAGGAAATCTGCTTTGGGAGAAACCTAACAAGAAGGCCAGTGTGGCACCTCACTGTGGCTTTTAGAAGGATCTTCCTAAGTGGCATTTACAAAAGTGGTATTCATTTAAAGGTTACATCCTCAAGTGAATAGACTGCTCAAGAGGCATTCAGTGACTTAATAGTGAATGGAAGCTTTGGACTTCGCTCAAATATATTGGAGTTGGAGCTGATTAGAACAATCCCAGCTGATCAAAATCAAACTGTGCTATTTGTGATTTTCTATGGTGTTCACAGAGGGAAGTTCACACTGAAAATACTTTAGAGGTTGAATTTCACAGCATTATTGTTTTAATTATGGGTCAGCTGTCTCTCCATTAAGTCTTTTTTGGAATTCACATCAAAAGGATATAAAAATGGCACATTGCAAATATTTTGACTGAGAAGTGGATAGCTTTAAATTGTAAGGCTTAGCAAATTTACTCCATTTTTTTATTCCCTCATATTTCCTAAAAATGACTCAAAGATCAGCTAGATATATTAAGATCTACTTAAATTTAGACTGAAAATTAATTTTTCATTCTTTTTTCTTGCTTCAAATAATTTTTAATACCAGTTTTTTACCCTTCCAGTAACTTTACTTCTTTAAGTTATTTTATTATAATTTTAGTGCTAAGAAAACTTAATCTCGTGACATAATGAAATCAACCCTAAGGATGAGATTGGATCTGATCACAGAAATATTAACATCAGAGCAAACAAAACAGAAATTATAACTAAATTACTTTTTCACTTTTATATGTAACTTAAGATGCATGGTTTAAAGAATGAGGTAATGTATAACATATTTTTAGGCAAGCTTAAAAATATAACTACTGTTATTAAAATATAGCTACTGTGATATTATTATAAAGCTTCATGATTTCTTTCTTTTATAATATAATATTGGCTTATGATATTGGTTTAAAATTTCATTTGAATGTTACATATTTAGTATACCAAATATGACAAATAGAGATGGATATTTCTTAACATATATATGTTTGTATATTAATGTGTATAATTTGTTCTCTTTTGAAACTTAGCTTCAAAATAGAGGGGTGTGGTACAAAAAGATATTCTGAGTTTAATATTGACAAGACTAAATTTTGTCTTAAAAACCCTTTATAAAATTTCATGAAATTCTCCCCAATCCTGGGGAAGCATTTTATGGATTTATTGTGCGTCAGCACAAACTAAATAGTAATGAGCTCATTTTCATAGAATGAAGCCTATTATAATTCCAGCTGTTGAAAACTTGCACAGCTGGATACTGGCTGCAATACAGAGCTCTGATCTGCTGGTGACGAAAAAAATCCAATTTAAACTTGGAACAAAAGGCTCTTTCTATGACTTTTACAAAGCCATTTTCCACTGAAATCCATATGTTTGACTGAACATAAAGCTAAAACATGACCAATGCTTCTTTTAATACATGTGTGCCCATCTATTTTAAGAAGAGTAAGACAAAAATAGCTTGACAACATGGCTTGTTCTGGCTAAAATATAAGGCTTTCCAGAAGGAACTAGTATTTCAAAGCCAAATGTTAGAGTTTGGCAAACTGGAGGAAGTCATCACAGTTTCTACACTAGGTGTGGGGGACAGGGATTTTGGCTGTCACTTCAAGGATCAGCGGGGTATATGATGCTCAGGAAAATGTGGGGCAGAGAAATGAAGTTTCTGTGGCCCCCTGTTAAAGGAAGATGTAGTAGCTTTTACTCATGTATTAATTCATTGAGTAGTACCAGGCATATCCTTACCATCAAGGTAGCGGTGAGACTCAGTTCTCATTCACTCACTCACTTTTTTATTCAGCAGTTGCAAGCATACATTTAGGTCTTGCTTCCACACCTCCTGTGTTTTTATCATGGCCTTACAACTGTCTGAGATTACTGCTCACTCTTAAAGTCAGCCTTGATTCCTCTCTTCCTCTCATACTCCACATCTAACACATCACCAAATTCTGTCTGCCAGACCCTTCTACTGACTCCAACCTTGCCCAAGCCCCCAACTGTCATATTCCACCTGGAATGCTCCAAGAGCTTTAACTGGTCTCCTTGTCTGCCCCAAGCCTCTAGACAATTCTCTGCGTAGTAGCAAAAAATGATGCTTCTAAAAAGTTAAGTATGAACATCTCAATCCAGTGCCCCAAACTCTCCAATGGCTTCCTCAAACACAGAAGAGCAGAATCACCTACCCTCATGGAGGTTTATGTGGTCTGCATACTGTGGCCCCAGCTGTCCTGTCTCTCTAGCATCATTCCCTGCCATTCTCTCCTTCATTCTAAATGGTGCAGTTACAATAAAATCTTTAGCAGTGTTCCAATATGTCCAGCATGGTCCTGCCCCAAGCATTTGCACCTACTGTTCTTTTTTCCTGGAATAATCTTTCTCTATATCCCCTAGACCACATGGCCACTCTCCCTGTTTGTCTCTTAGTTAACCTCTGACTTAGCTGGTGCCCTATTGTAATATTTTTTCCTTCTTCTTCCCATGAATGTTGTCTTTTTGCCTCTTCACTGTCCAATCCATCCTCTACCTATTTAGACAGAGTGACCTGTTTAAAACACAAATCCAGTGGGGCCCCTCCTCTGTTAAAAAGTCTTCCCATGGTTGTTACATGTTACAATTGGAATTATACACTTCCAGGCTTAATAATCTGATCCTAACAGTTCTTGTGGCGTTTCCTCCACTTCTCAGCCTACATTTTATAATACAGCCATACTACGCCATTCATTCTTTCCCCAATGGCTAAACCTTCCTATACCTTTTTCCTTGATCCATGCCATTCATCCTGCCTGCTGTGGGCTCACTTCTCTCCTAGAGAAGCTCTACACAGTAAACGCATAGTAAGAAGAGTGTGAATATTATTCATAAAAGGGTGATTTCAACTAGGTGCTGGAGAAGGAGGAGACATTCAGTAGGTAAGAGGGAGGAAAGATGGCCTTCCACACAGGGTGATGCTGAGAAAAGGCAGAGAGGTTGGAATGTAGCTCCTGGCAGTTTATTGTGGTGGGTGGAAGAATGCAGAGAGTTGTGAAAATAAGAATAGAGAAGAAGCATGAATAAAGTCCAATTACAGAAACCAGTCAGAGGCATGGGATAGGGGCTTGGACTGATCAGGTTCTACAGAAAGTTAAAGACTTAAGTAAAGTCACACGCACACACACACAAGCACACACACACACACACACACACACACACACACACACAC